>LUCH01000267.1:240106-254024 GCA_013368495.1 Paragonimus heterotremus | reverse complement strand
CGGTCAGTTCTGAGTGAAAGGAATCCTTGACGTCAGTTCAATCACTTGGAACATAATCAGGCACAGTGAAAGTTTTATGTCTAGAGCTTGCTTTAGCAGAACCTGCCAAGTGGACGGCACAGTTCACTGCTAAAAGGAATCCAATATACCAATTGGGTTGCGGCCGTCGTGGTGGAAAATTTACCTATTCCAACCTGGCTAGTAGCAGTGGCCGTGGGGTCACCCAAAGTGTATAACCCGTATCGGGTAGACAGTGCGGGTGCTGTTAATTCCATACGGTATTTCCTGTCCTGGATTCTGGTCCTTGAGATACAGCAGACATCGACATTTATTCCTTACAACCGTACCATATTTGTTGTCGGACTTTACGATAACAAGATTCTGGTATTCTCAAAATCACTACGAACGAAATAATTCACCTGGGATGGGCATTCCTGCTATGTGATTCACGCTTCATTGTACCGATGAGAAATACCAACAAATTTGTTTTTAAGCCGGCTCTGGTTCTCCTGTTGACCTGTGTGAGATTGTGCAGTTGCTCACATAGGTGCTGAAATCCAGATTGCATACGGGGCTTTGTCAATCATCCTGGTATGTATCAAAAAAGAGACACCAAGTGACAGACTTGCCAATTGAGCTTGCGTTGGCTGATACGATGAGAAGTTTAAGGTAAGGTACTAATTTTAATCTTTCGAATCACTGTTCAATTGTAGTTGATAAACCTCATAATGCGCAAACACGACAAGCGGTTTATCAGCTGAGCCACGAAGTCACGTCGGGGGCTCTGAAAGTTCGCTACACAGTAGTGGGGTTGGTGGATGCCAGCGTAGATTGCTTGGGAAATCCTGCCGCATGGTCGGTCCTATGGCTCTTTCGGTGAATTCCATGTGAGACGGTGAAACGGCTGATTAACAAACCCCAACTTTGAGACTTCCGAGCTCTAGACTTGACTTTGTAGCTCTGTTGTTACACCGTTTGCCGCACGTGTACACGCTGTTTTTTCCGTCGTGGGTTCGACTCCAGCCGAAGCACTCACTTTTCACATTTGGGTCTCGTCTAACTGATCGAATCTGTCAAACTACTCATTGATAAATAAGAGACAATCCATCTCGTGTAGATGAAACAAGAGAGTGAACTTCAGTTTACTGAAGCAGTTTCTGACTGTTCATTTCAATGTGTGATGGACAAGGTAGCTGAAGGTTAGTCTGTGGGTGAACCGTTACTCTTCAGACTAATGGATTAACATCATGGATGCAACCTGTCATGTTTGCAGTTTGTGAAGAACAATATGCGGATGCGTTTGTTCGCTGTTTTATATTCCGAACTCACTAAAACATTAAGTTTGTATATAGACGGTTTGAGATGTTTTCGGCTCATAAGTGTGGAACACTATACCGTCTACTCATGAGAACACTCATTGTGTGATGAAGAACTGGGAAAGATGAGGAAGTTGCGGAAGATTCAGATACGACCAGGCAATCGACTCCGACGCACTGTCATGCAAGTGGCCGCTCCTGATTATCGGTGTGGATGGTTGTCGATTTCCTAACCTGGCAGGCGGCAGTCATCAACCGTGATTATTAAGACAGCGAAATTTTGATAACCCGTGAAGACGCTAGTGCCTGAACATCTTCCGGTTTCTTCCAAAACGTCAACAACTACAATGAACAAGGTGTCGTACGCAGTAAGTGACCAAACTGGAGTAGACCGTGAATTTTGATTGTTGCTATTATCAGCCGCAGATGTGCCCATTTCACAAACACTCACGACAGACTGCCAAGTTGCTCACATAACCAGCTCACATCCAGCGAGTTCAGTGTTTAACATTTTTTCTGGCGCTAAGTTGACCGAATTAGAATGTTATCTTCCGCAGACATACAAACCATACTGAACGGAGTGAATGACCATGCTAATTTGTATGGAATGCGTTTCACAGCATCAAAGTGCAAAGTCCTGCCTGAAGAGTTGGGCATTTATGCCCCTAAATTTTTAATTACAGACAACCGTCCTCAGTCTGTAGACGGTTTCACATGTGTGGATAACACTAGCTCATCAGCTTTGTGATGATGTCACCATGGAGAACAAAGACATGCTCTACCTCTGCCAGCCTGCATCATCTGTAGCATGAGAAAGAATTTCGGTTACCGTTCAAAGGAAGGATGCATGATGCTTGTGTGAGTTCCGTCTTGCCCTATGATTGGCAGAAGTGGCCTGTTCCCAACGTGAACTTCATGAGACTTGTTGTGTTTGGCCGTCGATTTTTCTGCTGGTTAGCCTATACAAATTGGTATGTTTACGTGTGCTATGAGGCTGTTCACCGGTGCGTGTTGCGGAACATTCAGGATGCGGGATCAGTTTGTCGCCTAATCACGAAGCGCAGCTTGTAATGACTCGTTTAGTTACATTTAAATCACATCCATGTTTTACAACTTTTTAACCTTTTTACTAGTTTCTTTCTTTTAAGTAATTCCAGGTTATTGTTGAGGTGAGCAGCGTCCCGAGGCACGGTACCTTCTGTTCAGGTCCACGGCCGTCAGAAATGAAGGAACCAATTCTTAAAAAAATACAAATTAATATCTAAGAATGACACGGTTTGTATTAACCTTTAAGAAAGCGCATAGGTTAACTCGTGATTGATGATTATCTTTAGTGTATTAATGGAATTCCAAGAGCTCATTTTGACACACGAATGCCATCAATAAAATTACCAAAATTTGAAAAAAAAACATTGTCAGCACACCGTCATTGAAAACTGATTCGGTTATACACACAGTGAACAATGGAGAAAACCGACTGAACGGATTGGCTACTTATCGGGTGCTTTGATTTTTTATGTTTGCTTATGTGTTTCCAACCCATCTGTCACATTCACCTTAGACCAAAGTGAACCACCATACCATGACTTTGGGTTACGGTTGCATGTGAGCTATACTCGGGTCACGTGATCTTCTCTGGAGAAAACCTAATAAATTTCATATTATCTGCCATCATTTACCTGTTTAACCTGGCAGAGATCCTGAATACCATAACGCACGAGAAACGATGGCGGTCTAAATAACTGACATCTGTTTTATCAGATGGCTGCAAATATGTTTGGGGTTATTAATCCTGTAGAAAAAAATCGCGCCTGGGCTGACATTTTGGTTAAACATAGTTTCGCTTTTTGCTGTATGAATAATCAACTAATGACTAAGTAACCAGTTAGTGTTTACCAACAAATCCGTTTAAATTCATTGAAATAACACTGCTTTATGAAATGAAGGCGTGGCGTTATCCTGGCTATCTCACTCAGGCTGACGCACTTCACCAACACTGCCACACCTAGGCCAAAAGCGAATTATGTAGAATCAGTGAGATTAGTAGAAACGTCTTCATATAAATTCGCACGACCTCCATGATGGAATTACTTTTGAAAAGTAAACGATTTGTCAATCGGCTTCTGAACGGCTCATTGGGGTATCTCCATTTACACTAATTCCAGAGTGTGGTACCAGGTTGTACAATATATCTACCCGTCTCCGACATCGACGACGCGGATTTGGCGGTGGTAATTTACCTGTTGTGTTATGTTGTATTGTGAGAGGTTTGGCCACTTTGATTTTCCGTTGCATGCTTTTGTTGTTTACTGACTCATTTTTGAAATTTTTTCGATCAACGTTGTTGAGAGCATTTTTGTATGCGGCAGAACTTTCAGATATTGTAGTTGTAGGCGTTGCAATACTTCTCATGTGGATCTATGCATAATGTGAATGTTATTCTGGCAACATGCAGACACTGAGAAATGTCAGCCGGCAAGGAGTACAATACCAGTGACATATCAAAGCATGATTGAAAGTTGCGTTATTAGTAACACTGGCATAATATCTTATGATAGCTGATTTTGCATAACTGAGTAAGGATCAGTATGAAGCTTTACACGACCTCGGTAATTAGTTGTCCTCCCATCTTATTGTAGGGTTAACCATCAGTCACCTTTCTTCAATGATTTGTGCACAAATGATGTACTCTTTGGGGGTGCTTTTGGTCGTGACTTTAGGAAGCTGGACGCTCCTAGGTAAACGCACGGTGTTGGTTTTGTCATAAACTACTTTCACACGGTGCTAGCCGTACCGTATGCATTGTTGTAATACCTCTGACGGGTAATCTGATTGGATTCTGGTGTTATTGTTGATTCGACGCGTAAATGTTTCTACTCTGTGGATCCGTTTTATATGCTTGTTTTTACATAAACATCTTTTACTTCAATGGTTAATGATTAAGTAGTCGAAAATCTGATAATCAGTTTGTAGCGGATTGTACTTGTTTGGTGCTGTACAGAAAAGTTTAAAACCACGAATATTCCACAACCGATAAAGATTTCGACAGGACTCCTTAAACAATGTTATATGGTGTATTTGTACTTTTGAACCCTATCAAGTGGTTTCCGGGTATTGAAATTGCAGACTTATCGGGTATTTGGTGATGGTTCATGGTTTTCCCTACATCGCTTTGTTATGTTTGCAGATTATTCCGTCTCTGGAGTGTGACATTCACAGACACCCTCCTGTTTACCTTGCGAAATGGTTTTATCCAACTGATCAGTGGGTATAAGGAATGTCCTTTATGCTTTTCTCCTCCCCTCCGGGAAAATAAAATCGTCAGTAGCTTCTTTTCGATTAATTTTGACTACAGGTTACAAAACAAAGACCATTTAAAATCTGTACACGTTTGAACTGTTACCGGTAGTTCTTTCTTTGGCATACATTGACTATAAATCTGAACCACTGACCCTTTTTTGCAGTATTCCGAAGACTTGGTCTTTTAACTACTGCATGTTCATCTCTTGATTGCACGGGATAATTTTTTGAGTCAGCTTGTCTTACTTTGTAAATGGCTTGTTGGCGGAGCAGCAGAAACGTTGAATGTATACGCGAGTTCTATCCACCTCATCCGTATACCTATGTTTACACTTTAAAAAACGACCAATTGCGCACTTGACACTTCAAGTAACAGACTGGTGATTGCAGTACATTATTCATTTGTCGACAGTGCTTTCTGTTGTAAGTGGTGTTAGATAACTGATTTGATGGGACTGGAACTGAAATTATTGGGCATGCGTACTTTACATCATTTGTATGCAAAATGCACCGTTTCCTTCTTGGATCATCAAGAACTAAGTAACCCGCTGGCGTAGGCACGAACAACACTGATCAGTGTACTATCCGATAAAAATTTTATTCCTTGATTCCCTGAATCTGCGGGTGACTGTTTTAAAATTTGGTTTGCCATACTTTTGGCTAGAAAGAAGAAAAGTTAACGCTTGCGAGAGACATAACTTGAAATGAACTGGATCTTGTAGGTGTCCACTTTACACTCAGGACAGAGATCCAGATAATGCATGCGCAAGTTACCTCTTAAACAAAATGACTGCGATGTATTGAACAGCTGATGGCAAATACCGATGTAATTGTGGTGTAAATAGTTTCATTACTCTGGCTGGTTAGTTCATGAAGTTTAGGCAGTTTGAGTCCCTTAGTATTTCAAGACATCGTGATAGGTGTTCAAGTCGGGGATGCGAGTATTTCAGTACTCAGTAAACTGTCTGAATGTGGTTGTGAGTTGTCGTCGAAACCCTTAACTTTTGGATTGCGCAAAACAAAAGAGATCGATCGAATTATTATTGAGGAAAATCGGACCAACAGAGGAAAGATGACAAGTGAGGTCTCAAGATTGAACATGCCAACCAAATACAAAGAACCAAATACAAATGCACAGGCCGTTTAAATAAAAACCTCGTTGAGTTGTGGTCTGAGATAACGAGTCATGAACGCGAGTGCACTAGCAAACTACACAAGTTTTTAGTTTGATATTTCATTTGCAAAATTCACCATTGTCTTTCAACCCTACTCGTTGCTGCAGTCATAATAAGTTAAAGATACGTTCTATCTCACGTGAGATGCACCAAGCATTTCGATTGACAAAATGAATTATCCATAACACTTCGAGAGTAAACTCGCACCCGGTCTCATATATAAACTGATATGCCCATGGAACACGTATATAATTATGGCCTTTCACTATAGTGTCGGTCTGCGTCTGAGCAGGCTGTCTAGTAATGGAGCGATTGAATGTTTTCTCTGGTTTAACAGATCTTTTAATATTTCTCACTGATTACTTGAACAGTCCGCAAACAAACGGGCATTTACTACTGAAAAGTATGTACAGTCCAGTTGCATGAGAAGAGTCGCTTACCAGTTACTTACACTTACGGATGTACTATAACAGTGTACATTGGATGTGCGTGAATTGCATCTTGGGATGAAAACACTTTGAATGCAAGTGGTAGCACTATCACGGAATCATCACAAGCAGCATTGTTTGAGTAGAAATTGCACACCAACTGCTCAAGCAGTGCACATGAGCTATAAGTTTTACTTGGTAAATATTCTTCCAACTAAGCAAGGACTTCTATTTGTGCAAAAGCTTTTGCTGTCGAACAACATCGCAACCATTGATTAGCCGTTGCAATCCATCAGGTAATTGGTGGCCAACGGTGCAAACTAAACTACCTTGCTGACTGGATAGGTTAAACAATCCGAGGATCAAATGACAGTTGTCACACGCAATACATTGGTCCCATTCTTTTTTGGGAAAATTGTGCTTGAGTGGAACTTCAGCTTAATCTGAACAAGATCGATTGGACGCTGTCTGGGGAAAACGAAAGCACGTACTTCTGTCATCACCAGCAAAGCCAGATTCCCACATAAGAGAACGACTATGAAACAAAGGCTACTTGTGCTGCATTTGATGAAAAGTATGCATGAGTGCAAGCATGATTGTTATTAGGTGCTCCATTAAACTTCCGTTTTGTTTGTTTATTTGTTCTAAAATCAATACAGTTAAAATTAAAAGTTTTTTGGGCATCAAATAAATTAACACAACTTTCGTTACTTTTCTGTCACTAATACTGCTTCGCTTCAGCGGTTACGTTACAACAATCGGCTTTCATTAGTAGATCAGCTCGTCCGTTTGAGGATCTATGCTACATCTTGTTTATTTCTAGATGGACAAACGTGGTCAGACTGAGGTGGCTAAACTGAGACGTATCTATCGTATGCAGCAGCTTAAGGAACGTAAAGCTGGCAAACCACCATACTTGTATCTGTACGAACCTGGAATGCCCAAACGACGCGTGAAGAACAAAGCACGAATGCGTACACGGAAACGCTCCGGTCATAGGGGATTGGATTCACATACCAGACATCCCAAATCACACGACGAGACCATGGCTGCTACGGTGGTGCCAGAGTTACAACTAAGCTATCCAACTGGAAGAACTGAAAGTGACTCTAAGCCACGGTTGAAACAAAAATGTCATGAAGGTCGGGGAGATCGGATTGTCGTGGAAGAACAGCAAGTAAGCAGAGTACTAATATAATCTACCCCATTTTTGTCATTGTTTGTTTTGCTAAGAACTCATAAAATTCAAGTTTATTTTAACTTGAGTAATTGGCACAAATTCAGAGACCTTGCAAATCGTTTCAGCCCGCAAGCTTACGCGATAAGTAAAGAATGTAAAATAGAATTATTTCCATCATAGCAGAACGAAGATATGCTTTGCCATACAGCAAAATTGTTTGTTCCCATAAGCATGAACCGTAAAATCTGCAAATCAAATATATCAGAAAAATAGTTACAGACTGTGAATGGGCACGTGTAGATACATATAAAGTATTGAGTAATCATGGGTACAACAACCAAATGGGTTGTTCCAATCATTGTCGTGGACACAACGGTGGCTGGTGAGTCCTGAGTAGCATAGCTTCTTTAAAGACTAGTAACTTAGAATTCCGACTGCATAGTAGTAGGTTGAATGAACAAAACTGTTCAACATGGTAAGCTGTTATCTTGAGGGTTTGGCAACCGATGGTGTGAGGATTGCAGATTTAATCTTATTAAGTAATCACTGTTTAACCAGTGGGAAACGTGTTCTGCTACTCGCGTACACTAATATCACCTGGTTTTGTTCACAACAACGTCGTTGGACCTCCGGTTGAAGCGATATTGAGCGAGGGAAACAAAACAGTCAGAGGAACGGCGTTCACAATTAAGCAGAACTGATCCTTTGGCGATTTGTATTGGACATAAATGAACAGCTGCATATGTATGTTAAAGCAGATTTCAACTTGTGCCTTATATAGTTTTCAGGATAGTCAAACTTGGATTGTCTGTCTGTATTTGTAACGTGTACATAGTTTGTACGTTTTACTTCTGCAAATGATGAAATTAAACGAAATGCTGGCATATTACAGCATGTCTTCTTCCTTTCTTGGTAAACTGACTAAAGACAATTCATTTTCTCGTGAATTTATCTGTCCATCACTCAAAAGAAAGATATCAAAGTGGAAATAATTTTGCAAGTCTGAACCTAACCTTCACCATTTCCGTCAAATTACGAGTAATTTATACCCTATAACGTAATTGGAATAGCAACATCTCCTGTTTCCGGCTGCATGTCGTTTCAAGGTGTGAGCCGTTAGAGATGTGATCATTAATTCTAGCAGACAACAGCCTACTCCGTTTCTAGATTACAACCATAACTTTCGTAAACTGCAGAACCGCAATCAAGATTGCAGACTGCAATAATAAGAATAATCGTTTTTGCAAAAGACAGATACCGTAGATTTGGTTGATAACACAACTGATAGCATGTGCTTGCAAGAACCCTAATTCACGCAACGCTGTTATGTTGTTCTTACTCCGTTTGTCTGCTCCAAATTCACTGCACTGTCCTTCATAATTATCTTGTAAATCCGTGAACTGCCGCAACCACTCATTTGTCGCTTCGATGACTTTCGTATGCCTATCACATTGTCTGCATTCGGAGACATACGTTTGAGAAATGGGAACTTTCAACTTGTCAATTCATTTCCCAGTGACGTCATAAGTATGAGGGAGCTGGCGCTGATTCCTCTGAACATCAGCCTGTGTTGGCGGTGTTAACAGCGAGCAGAATGCCGATCTTCAACACCTTTTGTGACCGGGTGTATTGTTCAGTGCTTATGCAAGCGCCGTTCAGCTTAGGAGATGTACAAGTTTGCAACCGATAACCGAGACAATGGTACCATACAATCTTTGCTGATTGGGTCAGGTACTCTGTATGTCGACGGTTCGTCTGTTTCACTGTGTACTGTTTTGTGTATTTGCTGATAGTCATAAGAAACCGCAAGGTGTACGTAGTCACGAGCTAGAAAAAGCCTCCCCCGTTCCGTTGAACAAGGTTGATAGGTGCCATCTACTTTTTGAGTGAGATCGCACTCATTCACGAAGCACTCTCCGCAAGGGCAGTTTTTCCAAGCCAGCGGCGAGTTTGTGTCCGCAAATTTACCGACTTTTCTGTTTCTTGTAACAGGATTGTTTCTGGGTTCCCGTCACATTTCTCCACTATTCTCGGGTATTCATCATTATCACGGCTCAAGAGTGACAATGAGGATAATATCAGTTGAATCGACTTAACGCTTTTCATCCTGAACATGGCTGGTGAGACTGTCTAATTGCATATGTTACAGTATTTCGCAAAAGCTAAAGAACTGGAAACGCCCAAATAATATGCCAAACTGATTCGATTATTAATCAGTTGTAGGATATCCGCACCAAATTTTCTACGAATGAAGTCAAACAGTTTGGGCGTCGTGTTTAACATGTTACTGATAAGTGGATTGAGAATTACAACACTCCTGAGGAAGGCCACCCGAGATGGTTGAAACGTAGAGTATTACAACTTGCTGGTAACGTTGTGTTATTCTCAATCCATTTATCAATTTGCCAAACGTTTCGATATTTCATCCGAGTCTACATACAACAGTGAATGACGAGTATTTGTTCAGTTCGTCCATAGTTTGAAGAGTAAATTGCTGTATGTTCCTGTAACGTATGCGGTCAGTCGGTTGGCTAGTTTTAACTGTACATGAAAAGCCATGTTGTTGAGATAGATTTCCTTCATTGCGTTTTGTGTGAAAAATCCTGGTGGGTAAAAGCAAAAGACATGAACCTTCTTCAGGTATATGTTCATCGATGTTTGCATCCTTTCTTACTAACAGATAAGGAGCGATGAAGTTAGGACGCCAACGTTTGGTAGTGTGTGTGCAGAGCGAGTTCATTCGTTTAAACTTAAAGTGTGGGCAGATTCACCTGTTTTCATCACATACTGTATATGTGTTAAGATACGACTTCACCAAAACAATCTAATCAGACCATCGGTGACGGCTGATGAAATCAGGTATCATTACAAACCAGTCAGGCCTTCGGTGACGGTTGATGAAAGCAGTCACCAGCAAAGCACGGGTGTGCAAGTCGGGCCAACTAGGAGGAGGCATGAAAGTGTGCGTGGATGTCGCGCTAGCCCGAGGAACCAATCAGAACGCAACGACTATGAAATTGGCCGTATTTGGCCACATGGTCGTGAAGTGGCCTAAACAAGTGGACAGTGATTTAACAAGTAAATGGTCATATTTGGCCACTATTTCATGCTGTATATTTACAGGCATTTCATTCATTTGTCAAACTGGAAGTCGGCAATACAGCGTGTTTTCCCACAGTCTTGCTATTCCTGACTCCGCGCAAGAAGACTGGGTGAAGCCGCATAGCAGGAATGCAGGTATAGCAGTCAAGCCGTGATAAAACGCTGTCAAAGGAAAAGGCGCGTTACATCAAGATGTCTGCTAGTCACCTGTCATACTGAACAATCTTGTGACTATCGGAGCCGACTGATGCAAAATATGAAGTGGACTGATGATGACCTGACATAGTAAACTAAAGTCACTTATCAAAGGGTCAGCCAATATAGATCAGGTTAATCTCCCAGGCCCATCGCCCTCGAGACTCACAGAGTCAATGACTGAAAAAGTCGAGTGATATGGTGGCTAACTGGGCTTAGTGACATTTTTGTTGCTGTCGTCTGACATAGCTATTTGCGAAACTAGGGAAAAATATGAGGGGATGGGACCTAAAAATTGAAGAACCTTTACTTTCAGATTCAAGCGTACAACGTCATAATGTGTTCACATAATGCGAACTAAGTGAAAAAACGTTATCACAAAGACATTTCTTTCTCGGCTTTCATGATTTTGTATCATCGAGTTCATTTACCTTATTGACTACTCAACCAATAGTGTGTGTTATGTAAACTGGACCAAGTGAAATAACAAAGTGACAGGGAAAATCCGCTAGAACTGCAGTTTCATACAAGCCATTTGTTAGATCACTTTCTTCGGGTTCTAGTGGTCATCAATTTCCTGAAGTTCTCCTCAGAAGCACCAGTATTAGCAGCAATAGCAACAACGGTTAATCCCATTTCCTTACTTTAGTAAACAGAGTAGCACTATTGCAAACAGTTAATTGCATCATCACAGTGACGTAGTAAAAGATGAAACAGAAGACTGTGTAACACAGTTGTGATATCTGTAATCAACTTGATCATTCAGTTTGCAGCAAGCAGCTAACCGGGTGCTAAGCAGTGTCTGAGGTCTTTTAGAGGTCTGCCAAAGGATTTGACCTGAGTTTGTGGTCCCCAAATTGTGTACTTTCTGTCTTGTTTTGTGTTGTTTGCATACTTTGCTAATTTGTAGACTATGAACAAACATAATGACACCTCGAATTGTGGTGTCTTCTATACGACTTGAAATCTAAAAAGCGTGTGTGCACATAGTACTTTACAACCATGGTTGAAAAGAATACACTCCTCATTCTTGCCATATATATTATTTTTCAGTAGTTTTTGTGTTTCTTAAATTTCTGTTTCCATTCCGTGAATACATTTCTGTCGACGGCTGGCATTTTAAACAGGCCACTGTAATTGTCATGTAATTCTCCGGTTTGGGGATGATTTGCATTTTAGATGCTCCGTAGTGGCTGGAAGAGCATCACTGATATTCAAAGTGCGAATCACTCCTCACAATCAGAGTCTTTAGGACAACTGAGCAGTCCCATACATAGTGGACCCTCTCCTGCTCGGGCACTGCCTGAACCGGATGAAACAGCAGAGAATCTTTTAATAACTGGTACACAGCCATCGGACAGCCATATCGGTCTGTCCCGAAATCAGGCTCATCAGGTGCACCGGTTGTCAAGTTGTCCCGTTTCCGAGCTACAAAACACTGTGAGCATTCCAGCCTTAGTATTGTCAACAAAAACAGCTCCACATGGCGTAATCCTCACAGGTCACTATGACAGCCGGCTGGGTATAGCGCGCTCGAAATCTCTGTTATTCCGACGGCGCCCATTGCCCGTTAGGTCGAGTGCCACTGCGGCTTATAGCTGTCAGGATGAAACGGCGGTGTGCCAATGCATCGATCAGGTTGAAAAAATTGACACAACAGAGCAACAACCGGTCCAGTCAAAACCGGGCGAAGTAAGTTGTATGGACAACCTGGTTGGTTTCTCCTTGTTAACTTATGCTGTCACTATTCCCTGTTCAGTTAATTGGGCTGTTGATTTGAAAAGGTTGGCTCGTTTGTTAATCTGTTTACTTGTTTTCTGTTATGCCGTTCCCGTCGTTAAGTGGTTCGTTAAAAATCTTCTCGTATGTGTGGACCTTTCAGCCAAGTTAAGGTTCGTTTTGTTCAGTAGCAGGGAAGGAAATAAACGAACGTTCTACGTTCACGTTGACAGTCTCTTTGGATTCCAATGCGTCCGCATTGTAACCCATACTTAGCGGTCTGTCTACTTGGACTGATGGTTTAATCCAATAGGCAAAAAAGCAATGTGTGTGCAAAGCAGTCAGTCTACTACATTTTCCATCGCCAGGCTCGGTTTTAGGCTTATCCGGTAGATCACTCACAATGCGGAAAGACACGTTGCCTGCCGACGGTGTGAATGCAATTAAGGTTCATGTTTTTTACATTTAACTCATTCAGAAACTCTCATTGGTTCTTCATTGGACAGCAAACACTGTGAGAAGTCCGTTTGACCATACTGGTGATCCTTTTAGTGTAGCGATATTTTTTCCCGTGCACTTCACCTCATTCGTTTTCATATGCATGACTTATTATCGAGTGTCGGTGGTTTAACTTCCAGTCGAGGTTTTTCAGATCTGTTTTGTAACTTGCCTTTAATAACATGTTCCCATCTACTTTCACTCCGTCTTCGCTTTCAATGCTGCAGATTAGTTGGTTTACTAACAAAATCAGGAAACGCATAGTTATTAATTGAAAGTATTTGACAGCTATGCAGCTCATAGTTCGGTTATGTTTACGAAATGTCTTTCGTGAAACCTCGTGCTACACATCTGTCCGGCCAGCTTTTAAGTGTAGATTTCAAAATTTGGTCAAACGTTCACAATCCAAAGTGTATTGAATACTCAGTTGTGGTTCTGATATAGACTGCTCATCTGTACTGTTTAGAAAGTACAAAGT
Organism: Paragonimus heterotremus; assembly: GCA_013368495.1. NCBI lineage: Eukaryota > Metazoa > Platyhelminthes > Trematoda > Plagiorchiida > Troglotrematidae > Paragonimus > Paragonimus heterotremus. The sequence continues at coordinate 240,633 of LUCH01000267.1, read as the reverse complement.
CAGAGTTACCTGCCCAGACAATCCACAACAAATTTTGGTCTATTCCATGAAACAATTTCTAACACTTGGTCAGGCAGCTTACTTCATGTAGAACCAGTTTTGCTGGTACACCCACAACAGTTGTCTGTATCACACATCAGAAACCATGTAACACAAACTGTTTTATCGCAGCTTACAATTCTACCTGTCCACTACAACTTACAGACATAGTTCATTTCGTCAGTTTCCAAATCGTACTGACAAGTATTTATTCCAAACTGCAGCAACATCCGAAACCGGAATCTGTTTCGCTCCATTGGTTACGTAATCTGACTTTGTGATAATATCCCGAGGGACACTACTTAATCAAAGCACACTGTGTGTTGTGTGTTCAAACTCGTTTGAGTTTTGTTCTTCTAGATTGTTATTTTTAATTTATTCTATACATCCTCTTCGTCTCCTGCTTATTAAATCGACTAGGAGCCGGAAGAAGTCGTCACTTCACACAGCCTGCCACCAATCACAGAGCAGAATAAACTGGTAAGGGT
>LUCH01000267.1:221301-231686 GCA_013368495.1 Paragonimus heterotremus | reverse complement strand
TTTGAATCCAGCCGAAGCCCTGACTTTTCACAGTTGGGTCTCATCTAAAATCATCAGTGTGCCGCACTACTCGTTATTAATCAAATTGCCTAATTGGACTTCGCATATTTGCATTTCCAAGCTGATTGCGATTTCACCAATCCACTCTGGTGAAACATATATTGGTACTACCTATTAGGGCAACTAGTGGGCAGTTGATTGCAAATTCTAGATTTCAATATTCAGTAATAATTAAAACAAGGCCAGTAGATTAATGAGAGACGGGCTTGAGTCATATGGGCACAATGGTTGTAGTTCAACCGGTAATCCAAACACGACTGCCACATATTACTGAAGGGAACTGTTGCAAAAGTACATCTAAAATGATTTGGTTTTAAATGACTTTAGGCGGTTGAGATTTCGATTTAGGTTACGGACATCATGACACCTTGATATCTAAAAAAATAGTGAGTGTAAATTGTAGAGCATGAAAGCTATATAAGTCCTACTGTAATGTTTACTTTCGTTAGACGAACGTAATCTCTTTTAATGTAATTCATATGCTGTCTTAACTGGGTTTCATGGTCGTCTACTAGGTGACGTTGTAGAATGGCAAGGACATAGGTCAGCAGCAGCTTTACACTTCGAGTTTATATACGCTGATCGTGAGACCAAATGATTTTGTCCGATGAGTTCCGAATGGACATCTACGCACACAGTATGATCAGTAAGGCTTCCTCTTAGCTTGTAGATATTCTTGTTGATCTATAGACTAAATTATGTCATTCTTACATCGTGAATTTTATTTAGGTCAAGCAGGAGTTGGTGACTGGAGCCAAAAATGTGTACGACCTGCCAGTAAAATGATAATATTACTAATTAATTTCTTGAGGGCAAACTACTGGTAACATTATGGTGTATATTCGTAATCAAGGTCGTCGTAATTTTAGGCGACAAATCCATCCATCCAATTGCATACTACCACGCGAAAATAGCAATTCATAACAACTATAACAATGCAGTCAATGAATTGCTTTCAGCGTTCACTTATCTTGTTGTTTCGTTTGGATTTGTTCTAAGTCACTTTGTGTTCGCCTTATCGATCAGGCTTGATTTGAGCGGTCACATTTACTCGATGGTCATCAATCGTGCTTTTCACATTTCATGTCGACCTTCACGAAGTTAATCATAATTAATTGATTAACTGTTGTGGTTAAATAAGTCTACCTATCCTTCATCTTACTCAACTTTGTCTGTATCTGAATTATGTTCTCTCGGTAGTCAGACATGCTAGATTTTTCTAACAAAATTGACTGTTTCTTGAATATTCTTGCGTTACTTGTGTTACAGGCTTAGAGTGCGAAATGCGTCAGTTGTTTACTAAGTAAGCCTGTGGTATGTTTCGTATCATGGTTTTCCACAGTAAGGGTTGCTTACTCATCCATCAATTTTCCAGGTGTCAAGCTGCCCAAAGTGTGCGAGAAGAAAAGCGCAGAAAACGCAAACAAACTGTCAGACAAGCTGAGTCAGGCGGTAGGTTACTTTCTGCCCATTGTTTCACATCAACTTGATCGTCCAGTCTTTCTGAGTTTCCTCGGACAGCGGTTTTAAGAAAGACGTTGTGAATCAGTTAGACGTTAGCCGGTACATGTGAACTTCATTCATTAAAACAAACATGTACTGCCACATGCAGACAAAAGTAAGTAGTTAATCGTCATTAACGTCACTGACATCATTTCGTCGTTGTTATCTAGAACTGTATTAATACCGACATTTCCTTCTTGTCATAATGCGCTCAGCAGACTGTGGCAGGATTTAAGCTCAAACGAAAGCATTTGACAGATGTAAGCTAAACGAGTCACACTGTAGGTAAACAAGTTTTTGCATTGTCCGTTTCGCAACAAGCGATACTCTTAATGCCCATGTTCGCGTGAATATAAGCTTGGCGTTCAAATTAGTCGTCTGATTGAAGTCGCTTTCAGACGTAGTCTACGTAATGAGTCTGCACAGGTATAAAACTGATCATGAGCCGTCAGCATCCGACAGAACATCGGTATATATTTGCATTCTGTCAGCTTCTGACCTGTGTACAAAACGACCTTGATATGGTTAATATTCATCCAACCGATCATATTTTTGTAAGTCATGCACTTATTTCATTCAACGTCTCATTTCAAACAACACGCAAAAAAGCGGCGGATCAATGTGGACGGAATTATATTCTGTCGCAACGTAGTTGTTATTTTAAAGCTCAGTCTTAGTAGGCAGTTTATTGAACGTGGTACAAATATTCGGGACAGCCTTCCGCAGATCAAGTTATTAATCGATCGGAGAGGGACAATTTGGATTAATCTGGCTTTTAATAATGTTTTTACTGTGCTCCTTGATCAACTCTAAGAATCCCTGAAGTCGGTTACAGTGGTAAGGTGGACACTGTGAGAGAATTCACCACTTTTGCACATAACTGGAATGTAGTCGCATCAGGGGCTGTTATAGAAACTGTTAAAAAGCATGTTTTTTTCTGCATTCAGCTTTTGCAAAAAGGTAACGCTTTAGGCGGTTAGGTGTACGGTAGATATCACATTTGAAAACTGGTCATAGTTGAAACACATCGAAAACGATGCGTATGCATAATGTGCTTAGAAAGTGAGCTATTTTCGATTCAAAACAAAGTCCAGTCATTTGTCTTCGTTCAAAATCGTCGACGCTGCTGTTTTTTACCCAATCTTTCTGGAAACGTTGTCTAATTTTTTGCTTCAGATGTGAATGATAGACGTCTCGATAAGCCATCAGCTACTGGGAACCAGAATGACGAACCAACAGCTCCTTTCAGTGTAGAGAGCGCGGGCGAGACGGTGGACAATGTTTTTGGGACAAATTTAAACAGACGCTTAGTAAAATCTACTCACTGGGAACATGTTACGCCCACGATGAACAACTTGCAATCGTGCGCATCCGAGGAAGATCTTGACAGACGATATGACACAGAACAGATTGAGGGTAGTGAAGAATCTCACCGTTTATGTCCAGTCAACGATTCTTTCATCAGTGAAACGGATAATACGCACAGCAGATCTTATGCGAAGGACTCTGAAGCGCCCGAAGATGAAAACGATTATCAGGAGAATGAGTACACAGAGGAAGAAGATCAAGACGAAGAATTTGTCGGGGAGGTGGAGGACGAAAACGAAGAAGGAAATGAAGAAATAGAACGCGAAGACGAAGGCTCTTTAAGCGCAACCGAATCTGCTTATGAGCGTCCCGATCAACATCCCGACGTAGACGAAACACGCGAAGTGCCGTTCACATCAAATAAGGACTGCAACGTGATTGTAGAAAAAGTGGATGCTTTCTACCAACGTCGCATGTCGACAAAATGTGCTGTTCAAACGGAAGGACACCAAAACGACAGCCATTTGAATGAATTTTTCTCTCAAGATCACCCAGTTCAAACAAGTCGACTTACAGAAAGCCGTTTTGCTGGCGATGTGATTGAAAGCCTCACTGGATGTGACCTATACATCACAGATGTGGCTGAGGAAACGCCACTACACGAATACAGCGTTGCAGAAACTATAGGTTCAGGCAGCTCGTGTGCATCCGGCGATCGAATGCAACCTGAAGCGTTCAAATATGCCAGCTCTATTATTGCCCATTCACCTCCGTCCAACGTACACACGCGAATACCTTCGGTTTTAGTGGAATCCGAAGATGGATATTTTCAGACGTCGATGTTAAGTTCAAAGGCGGAAATGCAGGTGAGCACGGAACGAATTCGCTCTCAGTTTACAGAAGTCATCTTCTTAAATGAAAGCGCAGCTAAAACCTCTGATATTTCCCCACACGATGCGGACTTGGTTGCATTACCGGTCTCTTCACGCCTAAGTTCCCGCATGACGGTTTCTCAATCAGTAACCTTTACGTCTTCTTTGAGTCAATCGAAGTCTCCCACGCACCAGTTCGATGAGAATGACATTGATTTGAAGACAAATATGTTGCCGCTGCGGATTTCAGATGGTACAACGTCCAGACTAACAACAGAGACCAACGATCTTTTTCATCTCCGTACCTCACCACAGTGTATCAAGGAGCAGATCGGGACGACTTCACTGTCTCCGAGTTCTGTAAGCCGACCTGAGTGCCTATCACAACACAGGTTTCAAAACCTTAGCCTAGAAAAACAGGAGTTAAATAATGGGATACCTCTGCTTCAAAAACCAACACCGAGTGTTCATGTAAAATGTATGAGTCCACTGTTTGGAAGCAGCTCAGAGACGTTGTTACCCAGAAAAAGTTCTGGTAAATTAGAGGTACTATTCGATCGAAGTCGTGGTGCTGACACCAGTCACAATTCAGAAACAATCACCGATTTCTACACACCTGAACAGTCTCCTGCGCAGGACGCATACGATACTGCGTCGGAAACCACGCTGCTATCACCGTTTCCGATGACCTGCTGCGTCGAACAGAAAGGTCAAACTGAGCTAGGAGCGAAATAAAGAACTGTTCGGCTCCCGTCGTTAATGTTCATGGGTGTATTTTTTTGTGACTTACAGACATCGTAAAACCTCAATTGAATTGTCAGTTAATTCTGAGTGCTACGTTTGTTGTCGTATCAACCCTGGTCAGGTAAATACCGAATCTCTTTTCAGTTGCCCTTGTTTATGTTTCAAATGTTTGCTGAACGCATTCAAGTCCCATCGATCACCATACTTTAACCTTATAACCTCCGGTATGTTTGCCAACAGATTCGGAATCGACCGATGTGAGTGAGGAAGATGGTGCGCCACACGATAAACCGACAAAGACGAGCATACAGTCTCCCGAATTGATTCGTTCAGGTATTGTTTGGACAAACGGAATTTTTCTCAGCATACATTCTACCATAAGCTGTTATATGTACTGTCTGTTATGTTAAAATGATACATATAATTGTTATATAAACATTCAGAGAACAATAAGAGCAAGGTTATCGTTAATTACTTACCTCACCACTTTCTAAAAGGAGCGCTGGACTTGTTTGTCGCTTTTGTTAAAGCACGTCAGTAGCGCATATCCTTTCCAAGGCCGGAATTAAAAGTCCGTACATGTTTTCGTGAGGTAACCTTCTTGAATACTGTGCCATTAGTCGTATAGTGAACACGATCGAACTGTCATATCTCAACCCTCAGCCACGTTCGCTTATAAGTAGTGGTCAGTTTGCCCGACCGTCTCGATAGTAGACGCTGTTGCTACCCGTTAACTCTATTCGATAAATTCGCGATTGAGTCTCTAAAGACGGATCCAACTCCTCGAGTTCATTAACGTTGTTGAGCAGTATTTTGGATTACTGATGAGTAGTTAAGGATTTGGTTATCTTCAAGGTGAAGTCACTCATATTTTTTATGAGTCTTGGCATTCAACTAGAATTTTCATCCAACTTCTTTCATGAAGAAGCAACACAGTTCACGTTTTATAACACCCTGATACGAAGTTGTTCAAGTGGATGATCTTTGAATAATTTTTGTATACCAACTTTAGCCCACTTATTTTGTAGAACTTACGTTGTATTTTAATTGAAAGATTTGCACCGTTGCACTAATGTTGTCCGATTTTATTCATTTTGTTGTTCCCATCCACAGCTTTCTCTTCAAGTTCAGAAAGCATTCCTTTACAAGATTCGAAGGTAAGTTGTTTACCATACTCCTCTGGAAAAGTTATTTGGGATTTTATGGCAATCAAGCCTAACAGTGGTTTGATTAGCAGAGGAATGTTTCAAGTACAAGTCTACGAATAGTAGCTTTATTCAGATTTTCTGAACCTCACCGTTTAGTTGCTTTAGTGTAATACTCATAATTAGGTAATTCGAATAGCCTTAAAATTCGTACTCGGATCGAAACCTCCTGCGTAAGTAATAAGGAGAAGACCTCGTACTGGTTGCAGTAAGCGGTTTCTATTCATGAGATAAGGAGCCAAATTTACGAGTGTACAACAGTATTGGAGAAATCACAGCCTCTCCTTGGTTGATCATATTGCCACCTGCAAAGTCAAACTGTAGGCTGATTGGTGCAATACAGAACAAAGGACTTGGCAAATGATAGGAAGCGTAACGTTGAGATTTTTCGTCTAATCCTGAAGTGGTATCTTAACGCGACGTTTGGATTAGTTCCGTGCTAAATCTTTTATTATGTAGGGGTTTAAATAAGCAGTGAAACAAGCAGTACATCACTTCATTGCTAGGTAGAGTGTACTTTTAAACACATACATCTCAGGGTCGAGTTCTTTGCTGTTTCACTAACCTCTGAGATTGAGCAAGGTTGACTTTCAAAAGTCGCGGCGATCGCGTTATTGCAGAGTGATCCGCTTTCATGGCACAGTTATGACGGCTTCAGATTACCTCTGCTTCTAGCTAATAGTCTTGAGGCAGGACTTGTTTGGTAGTGTAGCTATTGAGTTTGACCAATTAATGAACGTTGTTATACCCGCTACCCTGCCGGTTACACGCTCGAATGGGGTTGCCCAGGTTAACTAGGAAGTTTCTGATGCTCATTAAAAAACTCTTACCGGTCGACAGTATGCGTAATACATCCCATTAGATTGGTGTTTTTATGAGATGTCTCATAATGCGACATCTCTGAGAAATTCAACCAAGAACAAAACTAGTCGCCACGGCGTGCTGGCCGTGTGGTGGGTGCCTGTTGAAGCCAACAAGATAAATACCTCTTCTGTACGGCTGGACAACTGAAAGTATGACGTCTACATAGCCAGTGCATTTGCTCACTTTTAGAGGCGTCAACCTCAGAGTACTTTATGCGAGGTTTTTTAAATGGATAAGGGTCCTCTTTTAGTCGTTTTGAAGGCGAGTTTATTGCATACATTACCGCTAATACTTTATTTGTCATCTTTAGTTGAAATCGAATGAACTCCAGTTAACAAAACATGAGTTTTGGCTACAGTTAAATCTGGAAAATCCAAAGTGTATATCGCCATGGCACGTCGGAAGCTGAGAAAAATAGCCTTTCTGATTGGGTATTCTGCTCATTCTCATTCGGATGTACCGTATTCAACGTTTTGTCTCCAAAATCGTTGCTGTACTGTTCCTGTTGTTGGTTTGACCGTGACCATTGCCTAGGAAGTCTGCGTACTTGACTACCCTCTTTTCCTTAGTCGTTATTGTTAAAACTCAGTACATATGGATTTTTAAACTGAGCATTGATGATTGAACTCTCTGATTGTTTTTTTAAACTGCACCGTTTGTAGATTAACGTTTCTAATCATTCTTTTCATATACATATTGAGCGATAATGTCACATGTTGCGGAAGCATAAAGAACCTGTCTTCAATTATGTGTCGAAATCCGACTGATCAAATCGCATGCACTAATGTCAAAGTGTCGGTAAATCTTTCAGCAATATGAGTGTATATGTTATATAAGCATGATTGGGCAATGACTGTAACGTTAGAACAGCTGATCGACTAGATCGTATACGTCACTGTTTATCTGAATAATAAATTAGATATAACATATGTCTTATAAACGACTACTAGTTGACTGTTATATGAATTAGCTGAAGAAATGCGATCACAAGCTGAAAACAATTGCGATGAGCTATAAGATGATGGTCATTGGTTGAGGAACATCAATTACTGTGCTAACACCGGTCGCTGCGGCGTAGAGGCTATAAAAACATACTTAACTCAACAATAATTGTATTCGGCTGGGTTTGATAATGAAATTTCATAACTCACATAAATTAAACACTAAGTGTCTGTTAAACTGTGGTGTGGATTAAATATGTGCAGATACGTTTCAATATTTACACAGATTAAAACCAAATAGGTGGGCGGTGAAATAAGCGTGATATGTTTATGGTTGAGTGTCTGTTTGTATTGCATACGGCTTCATGTGATTGAGACATGGTAAATCTATGCCCGCGGAAGTTTGTGTGCTCCTAATGTTAGCAGCTTATCATTCAATTAAAACTAGCATACATTGTCTTCCACATCTATTCTTCACTACCAATTTGAGTAACCGTCATTAGAAGTCGCCCACCAAAAAAATACCACAAATTATTCTAAGAAGCTGGAGGACAGGACATTTCGAAAATTTCTTCCAGTTTGCTAAACATAGTGTTCGTCACCATTTGTATCGAAACGGTCAGAGTGTTTGGATTTCAGCTGAGTGCGAAACGCATTCTGAATCTCCATTCCCTCCCCTGATACGTCCGGTCAGATAACATGGACATGATTACTATCCACCGAACGGTTGACATGGTCGTTTTTATTACCCCCAAAATGTAACGGTTTCATAAATTGATTTAAATGAAATTGCCCATATACTGTTGGGAACCATTATTATGATAGTCCGTATGGAATAAATTACCGATTTACAGTGAATCAAACAGAAGTAACCTGTCATTTTTAAATTATATTTTCCCTTTTTTTGCAAGACGACCTCGCTCCCACAACCAACTCAATCCGTCGCTTCCGCAGTGCAATCAAGCAAAGGCACGTTCTCCTAGCATATCGCACCGTAGATTCTCCGCACTGCACTTTTATAACCGTCAACTCTTGCATCGCACTCATCTCTCGTTTTGTCTGGCTGATCACCTAATTCAGATAACCCTCTTCATCTATTTTGTGTCCATTTTGCATCCTGCAAGTTGCTTGCACGTTGTTGGCGTTTTTTCAGCAATTTTTTGCAATTTTCAATGCATCTTTTGGCGAGCACACTCCAATGTAAAGATCAGCATTTCGCCACATTCCTATCTTTCTGTTAACTTAAACTGACTTACAGATGACTAACGGTCATTCACCATTGGCGCCAGTTAACATTTTTTGGCTTCTACCGGTGTCACGTGTTCCGTTTTGTTTCATTGAGTTGAAGTCACCTCCCCGTTCACGTGTACTAATCTATTCTAGCACGTCTTATGATGTTTATCATCAACTATGTATCATCGAAACCCAATCGACACAATATTGCTCCAGTTCCGATTGGGTGTAATACGTCCCCAAAGTATGCCTTTACTGATAAGATTATGGTGAGGGGATATCCTCTTCATATGAATTCTTTAATTGGTCCAGAATCTGTGTTAACTTAGGACATGTTATAGAGCTACCACCAACTAGCAAAACAAGAGTGTTACCTTACGCTGTTTCATTCGATTTTATCAACTTCGGAAATCAAATGGATGTTACTCAAGGCCAACTATACGAAGTTTGTTGAAAGTTGCGTTCAAATAGAGGGAACGTTTTCCACGTTGTAGTTTACTTACTCTAAAGCCCTGTCATATGGGATAGTTTCAGTTTTGTGCGTACATTTATTAAAAAACCAGCTTTTTGGAAACATTTATTGCAGTTGAGCGTCACAGTCACTTTACACAACTGGTTTATTTTTCGAAGAAACATCAAAGTAGCTGAAGTGACATTGTGATGCGACCCACATTAATGTTAACAAATATTCTGGGAAAAACAACGTTAGCAAGATAAGAGGGCAACAAAAGATGGGACAAAATTGAATGAATATAGACAATAGAATTTTGAATGACGTTTCAAGACGATCTTGAGACTTTTAGTTTGGCAGGCTAGAAGCAATCTAGTTGAGATCAATATGGAATGAGAAGAAATTGTGAGGTCATTTATTACGTCGGAAAGACATTTCAACTGATGCAAAATTCACGACAGTTCAACATTCAATCATGAAACTCATTATTCTTTGCAAAACACCACTGGTTGATATGAGTGTACTTGTCGTATGCGTTTTATGGCTTAATTTGGTGGTTCAGTTTGCTTTTTGTACATTACAGTCTATAGCGGATTCTTGTATCAACATTGCATAGTGTACAGTTTGCTCTATTTCTGTCTGCTGCCGCGAATGCACTTCTAAAAATAATATTTAGTGTTAAACTCAAATCTGCATCACAACCACAATGCTTAGTCGATTTTTTTCACAACCTAGTCGCGTTGTTGTTATAGTGATGAACACTATCTCTCTCAATGGAAAGAAATAGCTGGCGGTAATTTAGTGGAAGCATCGTTTGATTATAGGTCGTGTATCTGAGCCTAACGCCAATCTCACATTCACAACATCATCGCCATCATCATAGACAGCAATACATCAGTGGTTCACAATGATGCTTAACTGCCACGAAGGGAATGAAAACCCCACATAAGGAGAGAGAAGAGGGAAAGAAGGAGGGGAGGAAGTGACCTAACTAATAAAATTAGCTACGTTTATATTCAAACATTCAACATCAAGGTGCTTAAACCTCGCCAATAAACAACCGACCTGTAAGTGAAAATAGGAATTTATCAGAAAGACACCTTACCTACGGCTTTCACAATCCCGCGTCATTATTTGCACTCACTCCATATACAACTCGGTTAAACAATGACAAAATTCACATCACTGAACTCAGTTTGCAGCA
>LUCH01000267.1:178149-221027 GCA_013368495.1 Paragonimus heterotremus | reverse complement strand
CCGCCTGCTTCTTACACTGTGAAATAGACATGAAAACGTACTTTGACCAAACGAGGAAAATCAACCTTTCATCATGTCGCTGGTGTGGTATATCGGTAGTGCTTTAGTTTTAATCTATACACTGGGGTTTAGACCACTGATTCAATTTACCTTGCAATGTGCAAGAATTACTTCATCATATCTTACGAAGGAAACCTGTTTACTTGTAAATATACAGATGTGCAATCATATACTTACATTTTCGCCATGATACAGTTGGAGATACATGCCCTCGAGATTCATTAAGGTCGAACTAGCTGTCCATCACTTAGCTGAAGGTCACCGAGACAAACTGTGTACGAAGAGACCTGTTAACCCTTTCTGAGGGCGTTGTCGATGTTTGGTGTTTTACATACCAAACATAGAACAGTCAACCGAATTCAATCTCTGAATAAAAATGGTATGTCAGCCAAAGAAAGCAATTTCCTGGTCAGGTGTATATATGTATTGCGTACCACTCTGTAGTGAAATAATAACCCGACTGTAAGTCTTATGTACAGGATTTGATTTACTGTCATGTGTGGTGCCAATAGGATCCAGCATGGACAATTCAGCTGACCGCCATTTTGGTGATAGTCACTGGGGTCAACTATCTGTGCAAAAATCATTCTCAACCCCATCTGGAGTCTTTGCGGGTGAGTGTTTGTTCACAGGTCAGCCATAAAACGCTCGTTGAACGTCCACCTAACAGAAAACGAATCGCAACAAAAAATAATTGCAAAATGCAGTTTATGGCTTCTAAATGTTTGGTTTTCTCAGTTATCTTGACTGACGTGGTTTAACGTACAGTAGAGCGGTAGGTAGACATTCTTATTGTCAATAGAGTTGTCTGAATCGCGCAGAGTTGGACTTTGGCCAACAGAATCCTGTCTGGTTTACACGTTAGGTTTTCCACCCCAGGATGTTTACGAGGTACTTATCAATAACAAGGAGTCAGCCTAATTGTGGAACGGTGTTAACTAATCCAACTAATATGGGGCCGGATTATTTTAAATAAGGCTTTTCGAGAGCGCCTACTAAAGGCGCCTCATCCATGGAGTCATTCTGACTAATACTACTGTTCTGATAAATTATTGCAATGGCTTCGAGAACTGTAGATGTCACATTCTATTAAGTCTGGGTCACAGTTATGTCGGAGAGATCATGTACGAATGATATTAGTTTGCGTAATCAAAAGTATGTCACGGAGCGCTCACGAAACCCCAAAAGCACAGACTATATGTGACGCATCACTTTAGTGTGAAAAAGACATCTAATCGAAACGTCACATCTATTCAAACAATGAAAGTGAGAAAGGCGAGTTCCGGTTTAACGATCGAATGGTTCATTCGAAACCCTAGACTTCAATAATTTACTACCTGGTCAGCCGGTATGTCTACAACACTTCGGTTTGTCTTCATTTAACGTAAGCGTTGATTTCTTTCAAATTAAAGGTTAAGGCTATGTGCCAGATTTACAGGTCTATAGAATGGATGAATGACATGAAACTTTGATGCGCGGTGAACCACTTATGCATTAGTCCGAGCACTTACCCACAGGCAACAAACTGTATAAATTAAGTCACCTCAGCATCCCACTGCGGAAAAACTTGACAACAGCTGAAACACAACAAACAGCCTCGTTTGATACCAGACAGTTTGTCTTGTTTACTAATCAGTAGACCCATAAATCAAGCAAGATAATAATATGTTGTTTTTTCCTGTTATATAGACTGTACTTCGAACTGGAATATGCATAAGATAGTGGAACTCACAAATGTTTAGATACAGTATTGTACATACAGCACTCATATCTTTGATACTCGTGAATTTGTATGCAGATGTTTACATATTGAAATTAGATTGGTGAAAATATTGTTATTTCAATCTGTTAGTCATGAAATTTCTTCAGTGAGAATAGTCCCTAACTGGTTATACACATTTCATTCATTTGGTTAACGGTGTCTGCATTCAGTCATACACAACACATTGTGTGGGAAATTACACGGTGAAAATCTTCAGAAGTGAGCTTTTGAGCCCTAAAAGTACATACATCTAAACACATTAAATATGGTGGACCAACATTTTCCGTGCCAAGCACTCTACTCAGCAATCACTTCGCGAGTGAGACCGTTGCCTATTACACGTTTGAGATGAGCAGTGATACTGAATTATTACAAAATCACAAGAAGATAAGATGTGACCCAAGCAATGGAGAAATCTTAACTGTAGAAGTCTTTCTTCTTTTAACTTTAACGTACAACATACAATTACGTACACCTTGTAAACAAACGAATTAGTTGCCTGATAACATCTACAATACAGTCTTCTTGTGGTTGTAGTTGATCCATTTGAATAAGTGCTCTTATTTAACCTTAGTATTTGTGCAATGGAACCTGAATCTCAATACGATTCTAGTGTATCTAACCAGTGATGATGTGATTCAGTGTGTAAGTTGATTGAGAAGACAGTACTGACAGACGACTGTGATAGAATGCTCATATCACCGACTGAGCACAATCCGATGATTGATCTTCTGCAGTCTGAGGAGCTACGTACTCCACTTGCTTGTTTGCTGAATGAATGACCTCCTTGGTGTTCGAATTACTAGGCTAATCTCACCATAATGTGAACCGGAGTGGTAAACACCATATAGGTCTGTAGTTTATCTCTTATACCCAATCACTGCATAAGCTTCTCAAGTACACATGTTGGTCGACATCAGGGTTATGTCTAAATAACCGCGTTCTGAGGGTAGGAAAGACCTCTTGAAGCATGTAGTAGAACGCGTTTCATATTACGACTTCCTGCGTGGTAATTTAAAATGATTTACTCAGAATGTCTGCTCAATATTCCAGCTGAGGTGTGTGAAATATTCCACCAACGTAAGCTACGGCACAGTCTTTCACTCTGCAATCTTAGATAGAACCAGTTAAAAAAGGATGGGTGAGCAACCTTGAATGGAGTTGAACTTGCTGCTAAGCCTGTTAGCATCTGTTAGCGTCAGCTTTGATGTTGATAGTGCTCTGGTCAGCCCATAAAAATTGGCCAGATGTCAAACTTCATATAGTGGATAGCTCCTGTTGTTACCGTAAAAGATGCTTGGACTGAGGGGTTAGGTATCGCATAATATTCACTGGAACGTATGTGAAGGCAAGAAACACAAACACTGGTTTACACGGCTGTCATGTATTCTTATTCCTGGCAGTACTGCAACTGCATTCGTTTTGGTGATACGTCCCCCACGTGCTTAAACACAATTCCAATAGTCCAGTTTGGTCCTTCATCTTCCTGTCTTCCAGTCATGCCCTGTATTTCTCGAATGCACGCATTAAACTATTCACAAACGAAAGTAGTTTGGCTATTTTGCACCTGCTGAAGAATTGTCACTGACCGACGCAGTGCTGTTGCATCTCGGTTCCGTATTCTTATCCTGGTTCACCATTGTGGCATATAGTACCATTTTGCTAACTCATGGTCATACACCCGTTTTGCTTCACCATTCTTCTCAATTGTGTGTACTGGGTCTTGTCGAGAAACTACCATATAAGGACCTTACCATTTGGGCAGACGTTTTATGAACCTGGATGGCTGGCGCCTGTATTTCAATGACCTCGGTATTCCGCCCTTTCTCCTGGATTGAAAATTCTAGTTTTCCGGAGTCTGTACGTTGCTGATTGATGCAGGCCTGCGACACTCCCATATGTCAACTGGCTCCTTCCTCTGCGACTAATTTCCTGGTGGAAGTACCGTATTGTGGCAACATTTCAACGTCTCGGACGATCAGAAGTCAGGGGATGTTTCCGTACATTAACGGGAATAGAGATTTCTTCATGCTGGCGTGAAATGTTACACGGTGGTCCAATAACACCAGTGGTAATGCCGACTCCCAGTCACCTTTTTGGCTGATAACTGCTTCATGATTGGTCAGTTGTCAAGTTCAGTGAGCCTGTATGTTTGCGGATGATATGTTGTTGTTCGGATGCTAGCTGATTCCCAGTGGCTGCGCGAGTGTGCGAAACTCCTCGCCTACACGCATGGTCTTTTTGGTACATCGTAGTTCGTCACGATATGCTTCATCAACACGTCTCCCAGTGTAAACGCCTTTTGGTTCGGAACGCCAGTCACTTCGATCCAGTAGTGAAATGCTCATTCATGTACATGACGTTCTGGTTACCGCGAGCGTTTCATGAAAGTGAATGCACAAGATCCAGAAGTCAGGGATATTAGACCAACTGCCAACGGGTAGAAATTGTAGATGATTTTGACTCTCCGACAGTCGGTTTCTTTGGCCAACATCTGTCACATGTCTACGTGAAGCGACAGTTAACTGGTCTCATCATCACACACATCTGTTTTTAACCTTGTTTTTATTATTAAGTGAAGACTTATAAATATATATAGTTTTCTCCCAATTGTTTGTCAACGCTATCTTGCAAAAAGGCTTCAATAGGGCATGTAATGAAATAAATTGGAAGGTTTCTGATATAATTGTTAACCTCCAATTACTACGCCTGAATGTTGGGAGGCCACGTGATTTCATTAATTTGCATTGCACTGGAGACGGTTCCACAGTAGTCACTTATTTCTGGATACTATTCTGTCTCTTCTGGTTCTTCTTTTTATGCGGAAGTTATTTCTTCACAAGATAGTTAATGAAACAATCAAACTGCTGCTGGAGAATATCACATCAAAAGGGTGTCGAGCTGTTTCCATATCATGACATAACGAGATGTAATTTTGGTTCTTCTGTCCATTTGAGAGATAATTATTGAAATGGCCGACTATCATATAGTCACTTCTGTTGCAAAAAATCGATCCGTCTGTTAACTAATTAAAGCAGTGATGGGCATGATAGCGCTTTCTTGTGGCTGAGATAATTGAATCTCTTTGACAATTTGTGTTGATATGTAGCTGTCAAAGAACAAACATCATGATCTTAACAGGTTGAACATGGGTTCCTTGGAAATACACGCGGTTTTGCTGTTTCACGTTTTAATCTTCTACCCACAAAAAACTGCATGTACGATGACACAGGATTGAGTAAGTGGAAATAATCATTTACGAATGATTATTCATCGATGCAAATGATGATCATGTTGGCAGGTGACTGCAGAAGTAAGGTTCACATTCTGAACAATGAGCACACAACTAAACACTGCGGCACAACAATCAGTTAGAATAATACAACGCTAAGTTAAGTTATTCTTCAACCCTTACAGCCCACCTGTTAGGTATGTAGAATCAGATTGTTTACTGAGTGAACTCAAATGGTCGCAGTCCACAAGTTTGTACGAGAGTGAGAAGGATCAAATTCCTTCATATTCCTGCCTCTGTCTTTGTTAATTAACTGCCAAAAGATCAATATATTTCGCGGCTGAGAAAAGACTGCTGTATCTAAAAACATGCACAGACTTCATAGGAATATATACTCGGTTACAACCAGTAAACTGACATACAGGCAGAAATTCACCATCCCTCCCGAATATCCTTGCTTCCGATTCCATCAGTCAGTAGAAACAAGCACATAGAAAGTAAAAATGATTCCACACTGAAAGATAATAACTAACCTCAACTTGTGCTTAAAAAATATAAATTACCATTCACACACTAGAAAACGGATTCATATAACCTTTCAGCGGTTAACTCGACAGAATATCTGCATTAATAATGGTCACATGTTAACTTGTATGTTGCATGCAAACCTGGCGGCAATATTGTGTCAGCTGCAGGAGGCTTGTTTGTGGGTTAGAAAACAATTCTTTGGCAAAAAATCGCACAGCCACCTTCTACACACCATGTGTTTCAACTAGTACTTAAATACCAATCTCCTCGGATGATCTTATAGCTACTGCAAGTTTTCAGCTTGGAAAATTGATTGAAGAAAAAAGGAAATATCACTGACAATAAACAATCGCGATAAAAAGACAAATGCTTTAAGCTGGGTGGAAATATTGGGTCTCATCAGAAAAGTTTAGGACATGGATATCAGTTGAGTAAACTATTTGGTTTGTAAAACATTTTTACGCTACTGTGTGAAAGCAAACACTTTCGGCGGTATGATATTCCAAAACGGTTAGGGAGATACATTTGTTTCACAGATGAGGTAACATGAGATGTTAAAGAAGTGACTCAATGCGTATTTTTTAAACGGTATAAATATTACAAACGCGAGGAGAAGAGGTCTACTGAACTATTCCATGAAGTCTTATAAGGGACTACATAAATATGATTTGACCAGTCGTGATTAGCTAGAGGAGGGATGAGTCTGTATGTTCCAACAAGAAAAATTACTGGATATTTAGGAATTTCCCTTTTTCCGTGCATAACCGTTGACTACCAGTAATCAGTTGCGTTTCATAATGACAACGTTTTGATACTTCTCGCTAGTTACATAAAGATGATTACTAGAGAATAAGGTCTTAACAGTGTCGTGACACAAGTGCCGTCCTCAAGTATTGAAAACCGATATGATGTTATGAAAATCTCCACCTTTGAAAAGATTCATCACTTTCATTTCCATGTTGGGCGGAAACAGCAAACTAGGATCTCCTGAGGCCAGACTGGCTGCTTAAGAAGAGGACTTAATGCAGTATGACTCAAAACAATTTCACATTACCATGTAACAAACACCGATTTTATCACATTCATCTGTCCGGCTGTGTTGTTTTTCCATCCAGGGATATACACTTCAATTCGGACTTTCTGTGACATAAGTTGAAGTCTGCTGACACTGATTTGTGTGAGTACCATTTCTTTGCAGCACAAGTGTAATGGCTTTCATAAATAGAAAGGGCTAATATATGGAGTAGGCGCTTGTGTTTCTTGATCAAAGACAACTAATTCAGCCATTCATTCATTTTCAGTTGGCTTCAATGGTTTGCCTACCGTTAGCGTTTCAGACTGAGCTGGGTGGACACACCGATGACCTAATAAACGTTCCCTTCTTCTCCTCTAATAAAGTATCTCAGTTGGAACAGACCGTATGTGTGAATTTGTTCCGTATAATCCCAACCGTTTCACTGCATGCCTCTTCGGTTCTCACAAAAATTTGCTTCACTACAGGCTCAGCTGCCAATCGACTTGCAACATTCGTCCGCAACACCGTGCAACCGTTAGTGATGTGGTATGCAAATGCTACTGGAAATGTGAAATGTATCTTATGGCTACGCCTGACGCCTTACCCTGAAGTTCACGACCAATTAGAAGGGAATGGATGTACAGAAAAACAGGTGGAACATTCAAGCAAATCAAAAGCGGATTGCCATTGTGTTGTAACCATCTATCAAGCAGGTGAAGATGCGGTCGAAGTCTCGCTACCCAGAATGAATCAACCCAGAAGGTTAGTTAATATGTGGTCAAAAATGTAGGGGATTCGTTTCCAGCAAAACCCACCTCTAGCTTACATGGTAATGAAAAACTTTCGAGAGAAAGATGTTGTGAAGTCTTACCACTGCCATTTTAACCCAAAGTGATTCTGTATTTGATAACCCTGCTTCATAGCAAAGAAGAAAACATCACTCGCATGTTGAAATGTCGCAAAGTAATTTAATTTCGTGCATGTTATATTTCTCTACCGCACAGTGTTCATAACTAGGCTATGGATGCTACACAGACAGTCATTAACTTGTGCTCGTGGAATGGATATTTCCGTTCTCCTCATAAACTGGCATTTATGGAGGATTATTTATTTCTTGATGGTATGCTGTCTGGAAGTTTTCAGTGCTTTTCAGATTAAGCGCTACCACCTCCAGTAAACTGAAAATGTAGAAATATTCAAACGAAGAAGTAGTAACTCATGGTTCACCAAGAGAACAACATTTCTGAAAACCTCAATTAACGCAATAGTTGCTAGTAAGGCTTGGAAATTGTGTCCAAGCAAATAATTTTATTGAGTTCGACGTAAACATGTATGACGAAAAGTGGTTTGTTCCGAAGTAATCATGATATGGGTCATGCATGTCTTGCACATTCGTCATAAGGCTTCTTTGCGGTCGCAAAACCTCAGTTCATGATTATCAATTTAGTTGACCAGCTGTCTAGTCAACGCGTATGTTCAAAGCAGTATAATCAGAGTAAGACAAGAACTTCCGTTATTCATGCTTGTCGCAAGCTGAATGTTATCCAAGAATGGACACCAGTGAAATGCAAGTGCCTTGAGAAAATGCTGCTCACTTCTGTTAGTGTTAAGAACAAACACTGGTCCACGTAACTTCATACTGAAACAACATTATGTGAACCGGGTTTGACATCACGGATGACACTTTGTTTACCCCGAAGAGTAGTGGGGAGGTCTTGTGTCTTCTGCGAGAACATGCAGGTACTGCAGCCGAAAAGTGTCCAAAAAAGGACAATCTTTGTTTTCTTACTCGCTGGTTGTTATGTCCTACGTGCACTCGCGTTTATGAATCAGAATTCCGACTCACAAAGCACACCCGATTTCCATTCACATGTCGTGTGCACTTCTGCTCGTATTGTGTGTGTGACCGACGCCTTTCGTCTGCGGCAGATTCCTCACGACATTCGGCGTCTGTTGGTCAGATGTCGTTAGGTGATGGCTCGTCGTATCACCTGCGTTATCCGCAATTTATCCGCTGCTGACTTTGGTCATCTCAGCGTGTCCAGATATTTATCCGTGTGTTGGACTGAATGCGTTTCTGATTCGGTCACCCATCCCATTTTGCTTGCCATGTCTCGTCCGTCGGTCCGGTTTCGTTGGGCGATGGCTGGCGACGCGGTCGCTGTGAACTTCTAGACGTGCCTCGTCACCACGTCGAGGTTTTCCGCCGAAAGTTGCAATACCCTCACCTCCGGTTTGATAATCCACTACAACATGGTTTAAGATTTCTTACAATAGTAATAATGGAAAGGGTCGCTTGTTTAGAGAAGAGTTGCTAACCGAGTTAGATGCAAGATGTTGCGGTACTGAATATGCTCATGTCAAGTTTACGGTATTCGCTGTTGTGAGGGGACCAACACGTTCATGTGCATTCAGTGATGAACCATAGCATATACCTCAAAACTTACTTGTTTCATCTCACTCAAACAACCAAAAGTTCAACTTTGTTTACTTCCCTCAAACTACGCATCCACCAGCAATACCAGTTGCCCATACTATACCAAGACCGTTGCTTAGGAAACCGAAGTTAGAATTGGAGTTGCTAAATGCATCGGCTGAACGGTTACGGAGCCCGTTCTGGCGTCGACAATATGAACGTCCGTGATTGGCAGGCGTTTTCTTCAGGCGTCTCTTGATTACTCTATCATTCACTATGTAGGATGAACTAGATTGGCGAAAATGATATGAGTGCTGTAGTTCGTCTAAAAATCTGAACGAAGATATAAGTCAGAAGATAGATTCGATCGATGATGAGGACTTGGTTTGAAAGCTTCTTCTTAAAGCGCACTAATCAACAATGGATTCGGTTCCAACTTCTGCATCAACTGAAATCAATATGTTTCTTCTCTTTCACAGTGATTTTTACATTTGTACTTCAGACGGTTTTTTCCGTGAAATATCAATAACCTCCAGAAGACTCTGCCAAATATTCGTGAGTGCTCAGTTCGAAAAACACTGAGAATTATTAATTGGTATTCCATCGAGCTTCTTCAAATTTGTGCATATCATGCACATCATACCAATCTGTGCGATGTCGGAAACTGGGACTGAGTGTTTGATCAGAATGCGATAGATCAACTCATACTCTATCCTCAGTCTAGTTTGCTTTGCCCATGTATACATTACTACTCATGCATGTCCGTTTATTCACCTCTCTGGATTTCGGACGGATCCCTCCTACAAAGTTTCGCAGTTGTGCTGTCACCCGAAACGTGTTGGTTTGCGTCATTTCAGTAAGCTCAGACAATAGGACTGCCCGATGTGTGAGCTCGCAATAATTGCCCGATGGTAGTAAGGCAGACAACTATCAGTCAATAGATCGATCAGCAACGTCGTCCGAAAATGACCTAAATTCATGGCCGTCGGACAGGCTTTCCTGTCTGAAATCAAACTTTCTTCATGATCGCCCGTTAGTTTCTCACTGCGTTGTGCTTTTTTTGGGAAGTGCGAAGTGTTCAAACACACACGGGCTGCCGCATGCAGCGCATCTGAGCGTGCACTTCCATGTGGTAACGCCACTGTTCACACCATGTGATTTGCTTAAAGCTTTCTCTCCGTTGAATGCCATACTTCGACATTCAAGGTAGTCAGTTCTGAACGGACTCCAGAAAATCAATCTCTTCACGTTCACTCACACCGGAATGTCAAGTTCCAGCGAGCAATACGATACCTTTGCACAACTCCAGCTAAGGGTTCATGTAATTGCATCGTTGTTTATAACAAATGAGGTTGGAATGTAGATGAATAATGCAACATCGAAATCTGAAAAAATGTAGAAAGGACACAGATATTTCGGGGAAACAGTACGCAAGCTGTCTGTAACAAGTAATTTGTGCCATTGCGTTAAGCAAAATAGTAACCGGTGACATGAAAACTCAACTCTTGTGGTCTCGGCGAAAATTCCGTTGAATACGATTAGCCCTCTTGATGATGGGTGTTCGTAGCAGGCGTCTTAACCAACCTGTATCCCGTCATCACTTTTACTCATGGGGTCACAATCTACGACTGTTGAGCACGTGTCAAGATGATATTATCAGGCAAGAATCCAGCAAACTATTGTCGATTCAAGTCAGTGTATGAAAAGATGTATCAGGAAATCGAGAAAGATTGCAGCTTGTTACGTGTTTAAAATGTACATTTATTACCGAATAACGTGAAATTCTGCAGGTGATGACCACGTCATAGTGCACTGTTTGTAGATAGTCAGGTGAGAATACACCATAAGCCTATCAGAAATGTGTTGTCCTTTGTTTTGAAGAATCACACGGATAGCTTTACGTGTTTCAAATCTGTCTAATCTGAATTCTTGATTGTGAATATGGTTGGTTCTAGTCTCGGCACTGGCGCAAGTATGCATGACTGACGGTCTTCAATGAGAGTGAAACCCGAGTCTAGTGCTTCGGTTGTTCGAAACGGGCTGACTGGAAAGTCTATGAAAATGCGAAAGTTGCGATCAGTTGTGGGTGATGTTCAACTTGAAAATATGGTTGAGCTATGTATAGGCCACCATTGCCTTCTCCCTCTTGAAGTAACTGGAAACATTTTACAAGAAGTCTAATACTTTTATGATTTTCTTTAAATTGGGAGTACTGCAGCTTCATAAGAATCTATCGAAGTGTATTTGTCTGCTTGTTGCTGACTACTAGACTAACTCACTTTGCTCTGTAAGATAAAATCTCGTAGTACAGCAACAGGATTGTCGTATGAAAGTTTTCAAGGTGTTATTTTTTACTGTTATTCAAAAATGACCTATACTCAAGAGGACTAATGAAACCGCGGTATTTTCTGATGAATGGTACACAGTACCATGATCTCAATACAGTGATCGAAATTTTACGTCAGTCTTGTATGAATTATTTAGCCGACAGGCTAGTTAGAACATAGCTGAGTAATCTGCGTCTTACCAACTATCTTAAAAATAAACTGAAATACATGTTATCTTCTAACTTACCCTCCACTGGTCATATGTTTCTTTGGTTAATTCTGAATTAACTGTGATTCCATTTGAACCAGAAAAAAAGAGGAGCAAATATAGGTTAATGTCGGAAAATTCCCATAATATCAAGAGTAACGATGTGACGAACAATTGTTTTCGATAATTCTTTCTCAAGTCAATACAATTACATAGGTTTCATCAAGATGTCATAAGACGAGGCGTAGAAAACAAGAAATGACTGTTCACGAGTGACAGTGAAGTCTAATACTGGGCTACGCACATACTAATTGGTTAGGCCCAGACCGGACGTTAACTGGATGTTACTTCACATGGTCAGACTCGAATGTTTGTGTTTTCTAAGCCTTGTCTTATGACGTCTTGATGAAACCTATGTAATTGTATTTACTTGAGAAGGAATTGTCGAAAACAGTTGTTCGTCACGTCGTTACTTCTAAATATAGATTACTTAATTGGAATTAAGTAGCAAGTGTATTTCTTAATAAAATCGTGAGGACTAATGCCTCAGTTGATAGTGGAATGATTACCTTTGTTTATTGAGGTTACTTTGCCTATTTCAACTTGGCCTTGGTCTCAACAACTGTCCACATATTAATCGGTAACCGTCCGCCAACGGGAACACCACTCCTGTTTGAATGGGTACAGATTAGCAGCAGCACGGTGTTACCAGCTACATTTCGAGTTGTGGCCGAAATTACCACGATACGTGCCGCAGGTCAACGTGTTTAATATTTGTACACATTTGACCACACCTAACTTTTTATCAGCGCATAAAAAGCACTAAGCACTAAGCAGCAGTTACCATTCTGACCAGAACTTCTATTCAGTCAACATGAAATAATAAGATATATAGAGTAAGCTAATAATCAAGTGTGAAAATGTTCATTCGTCACGACTAAGAGAACAAGTCAAACTCTTGCTTCATTTGAGTGTCAATGAACACTTATATCAGCTAGGATGTGCTGATTCCCGTAATACCAATTCACGATACCCTCGCCTTGGTTAATTTTCAAACAAAACCTATGGGCCAAATAATAAGCCTCATGAATAAATTTGATGGTGGATTGCATAGATGTTGGCATCAACTAGAGAACCATCAGTTAAGTACACACAAGTTCCAAAAACAAAACTGGTACCCCCGCAAGTTAGTAGTTTGATGATGGTAGCTACATTGCAATGACAGCTTTCCACAGTAAATTAGGCTCAAGTAGAAGTTATCATATTTTTCAGCCGACTGAGCTGTTCAGCAAAATATTCAGTGATACTTAACACTAATCTTCCTCTCTCTGTCTATCTATCTATTAGCATCCTACTGCGTTGGCCAATGAATCATCTGGATATTACCGATAAGTTGGAACGAGTCGAATTTCGTCAACTGGACAAAGTGGTTCCAGTTCCACTGGGTGGTTTGGAGAAAATGGAGGTAGGTGAAAGTTTTCTCGTGTTTGGTTGGAGTTCAGACGTTTTTCTTAGTAGTTCAGAGTATCGTGAATTAAGCGCTGATATACTATACACGGAAATAATCTGATCCTTATTAAACGTCTCTTGAACTAGAAGCTAGTTTCAGTCACGAGTCACCATCGAAAATAAAACACTACACCTCATCCTATCAATGTGGGATGACGCATCATTGAAACCACGCAACGATGAAATACCTCACGTTAATTTGACAGTGATATTCACATTTTCTAGATTGACACAATGTTCCTGTACTCTCTGATTATAAATTTATTCTGAGATTGTATGAATGTACTGACGCTGTTTGCTTTGTTTTGCCTAACTATAAACTTTAATCCTGCACATGTGTCCGTTATTTTGAATTCAAAACCACTCATCGTTACAATTAACATTTTCCTGATTTAATCTCCTTTACGGATACATAGCTTTCCATTGAGCTTCCGCATCACGACGTCATGTACAATTTTGACGAATGTCAACTGCAGGCCGATTCACGGGACGTTGTATTTCTCAGTAAGTTATCTCCCTCAACAAGTTACCATTCACTCTGAATTTGATAATGACTGATAGCACTGAGCAACATAAGATGAAAAAAACAATGAGATGCGAATGGCACATTAATCTTATTGTTGCAGATAATGAAAATCGCAGCTACCTCGTTAGCGCATTTTTGTTGCCGTAATTACTACTGCTCTTTCAGTCTCTCAATGAAAAAAGACGTTATTGCCAATACCCTATTCTCCGAAAGAGCGCTGTTTGAGAATTTCCCTAATCAGTTGACATAATAAAACTATACCAACCTCGACAAACAAAATCGGTTAAAAAAACTGAGCTACCCTGCAAAAGAGCTCATACATACACTTTCAAGGTAAACATAGGCCTTTCTAAAGAAACATCTGTCGCTGACTATCTGGTTCAATGAGTTGAGGATTCAACTTTAGTGGGTGTCACTAAATGCTTGATTACTCCAACTGACTAGAGTACAACGAGGTTGTTAGCGGCTGCGGTTACATTTAATAACCAGCATTACCGTTTCATGATTGGACAGACGGTGGATTACCAGGTGATCAAAAATTAATAATGATCTGTCATTCGTAAACATGGTGAAAATTTCCAATTCAACTGGAAACACGCAGGAATATCGATAGCGTCTACAACTTCAAGAAAAATGTTTTGAGAGTGCTTCGAAATTAGGATGCATTCCAAAATATATGTCTGCTTGAAAAATTGATTGAGAGGGTGCTGAGAACTTTGAACAAAAGTGATCTTCGGAATAACGAAGAATCAATGTTGTTAAGTAATGGAATACAACAAGAAATTTTGTTCCAACGGCATGTTGAATTTGTTATATTCCACGACGCACAACTTCAGGTCAACGCTGTGCGCTTGATCACGTCCTAGTCTGAACTCAGTTACAGGTAGCATCCTAAATGAGATTCGCACCGGAATACGGTTCGTCCCAAGGGAAAGCGCTTATTAGCTCAGTCAGTAATTTTGTGCGCACCAAACTGTGAATAATATTTGAAAAGACAAGCTAGTAGTGGTATATTGCACGATATTTGTTCGAACTGATTTCGTTGCATCTTATCAAGTACATACTGCAAAAATGAAAATTACAAAATATGCATGAAATTGTGACTTACGAAGGGCGTTCGGTCCAGGTATAAGGAAAAGAAGATATTAACTAGCACTACCAAGGTAGTGCTGATTTAATAAATAGGTCATTTTGCGCAAACAGTGGCGGCTTCAGACGTTTGATAGCAATTGCCTCGGCAAAGTGAAGCAAACGTTTATTCCGTTACGTGGATCATACATTTTGTGTACAAACTCTGCGTGCGGTCGAGTGAAATTACTCGTACTGACGGTAACTATTAGCTTCTCCACTTTGCCTTTCGATTTCTTTGTCTCGTGAGACAAAAATTAAATGTAACTTACCTCATATTAAGGTAGAACCAAAAATGTTTGTGCTTTCATACCTGTAAGGAATTGCGTTAGATGTTTATGATGATTCCAGGTTTTTAGGAATAAACATACTGGAGAATCACGCCCACTTGTTATATGCAAAGTTGCGATGTAACACCCTTGCTGCGAAACTGCATATGATTGCAATAACTGATATCTTCTCAACGTTGAAGTGAGAAGATACTGTGTGGTTCTTGATAATTTTGAATGGCAGACTGCTAATTAAACGACACTTTTAAGGGCCAGAAAATATTTCTGGCAAAGCCGTAGTTGGGAAACTAATTGCAATCATACGAATTGATGAGATTTCAACATGTGATAAATCTAGGGCAATGTTGTCCAAAATGACAGTTGGGAAACAAATGCACCAGCATTTCTACTTACTGTTAGTTGTACCACTTCTGGTTTTCAGCAGCTCGTTGTTCCGTTATAGTTACTTAGGTCTGCACCTATTTTATCTGACAACACACGTGTGATCGAACCGGTAATCTGAAGCATACACGAAATGATTTATTGAAAGTAAGTTTCTAACTTACTGATGGCGCCGGCAATTTGTTTGGTGCGGGACAATGAATCTCACGAAAATGCCGGCTTATCATAAATGTCTACGTCATTGGATGCACACTTCTCCTCATCTCATGTTAAACAGATAAACGGTCCTAAGTAAATAGCTACGCAGAGCAAGGAAGATCGTTGACAAACCGTTTAGTTACGAGAAGTATTAGCTGTTTTGCTGCATGATACTTGATTTGACAATTGGGGAGCTCAATTTTAAACTGTTCGGTTTCCACTTCATTTCGTAGACCACGTTGGTTGTAATTGTTGGAGGTGATTCCCAGTGCTTCCACCAAGATTACAGTTGGTCGACAGTGGCAGTGGCATGCTCGATATTTGATTCGTCTGTGCACGGCTAACAGCTGTCACACTGATAGTGCTGTACTGATGTATTAATACGGAAGACAATAAGTAACCAAACTAATATTGTGATTACATCATATTGGTATTACAACCCAAGAAGGATGGTTAGCTGGTCAAGTTTTTGTGCCAAAGAATTATTATACTCATAAGCTAACGGATGCTATTTTTATTGGACAGCAGATACTAACTGATTAATTGTGTAGTTCTTGTTAACTTTATTTGACGGCGTAGTAGGTTTTTTTTTGTATCTGAAAACTTTCGGTTCATATTGCTTATCTTCGTTTATCTTCAGAACCGAGGAAGGTAAAGACGAAGGATGATTTCAGTCCGACGGACGAGGATGTTTGTGAATGCGGTAAGGGTTTTGCCCAACTAGATGTGTGACCATTGTGTGAGTTGCTGAGGTTTTAAACCATATGACTACAACTGTTGTAGCCTACTGTGACCGGAATCTGTAGGAAGTGAAATGAGACCTGGAGTTAGCCAATAATCAGTCATGCAGCATTCACTCTTTGCCGAACTGGAGAGACGCCTTGTTTGTCTGTTCAACGCAATTTCACTTAGTATCATGCAACAAGTAGCCAACAAAATTGCTTGTTCTCAAAAGGATCGAGCCACTTGAACATTACTTACAAACGACTGTCACTGAAAACTCAGATTTCATACGTGCCATGTGATCATCTACGTAGTAGGCAATAGAATTGACCCCTGAGTTTGTGGATCTGAGTTCGGCTGCACCTACATGCAAAGATATGCATTACCGTTGGCGCTCTAGTTAGCTAACAAAACCTGATTTTACGGTCTGGGAGTAGAAAATTCCTAGTCAGAAGTGTTTGACCGTCAGCTTAGTTCAGATAAGTTGTCAACTTCTCAACAATACTAGGAGCAATTAATACGAATTAAAAGATGGAGTCTACTTGACCGCCTGTAGGAAGTTAGATCGATTTGTTAACGACATTTTGAGTTTCACCAGTAGTTTCTAGTTTAGTTAACTCAGACTTCAAGAATCACTAATTACACTATTTCCTCGTAACAGTGAAATAACATCGTGTTGAGAATATGAAGTTTGTCTGAACACATGTTTCTTTCTAGATTATCGTAGTTCAACACCAAGTGTTCAGCTGTTATTGTCAATTGACTACAATTCTGTACCTAGTACAACGTATTTAACATGTTATTTAGTGAAATTCTGAAATATACAAGTCTATTCGATTTACTAGAGAACGCAATACGACAAAGAGCAACTATTTGGTCAGCGTCGTGTCTTCTGGTGTATTGTTCACAGGAAGTTGCATCGAAGTTGGATAGTTAGGTGTTTGAGGACGAAATGATATATACTGGATAACAAGGAAAACTGGAAGAGGCAAAGTGCTGAGTGACTTGCAGACATGAGACATTTGCTACACGTTTGTATTCACGTCATTCGGACTTAATGACTTATCGTAAATATCTTAATTCAGACCTGGACGTAGATCTTCATTATGACAAGGTAAGCCGAATCTCCTTCGGAACGGCTCGTGCTGTACGTGTACCGCTTGATAAAAAGCATTTCAGTTTGTAAATCTGGCCAATAACCTTCTGTTTGTTGAACAAAAGCTCATACACAGTTGTGACAATTTTACAGTAATCCTCAATGATAACCAACGCCATCCACCGCTGCTGAAACAAATACTGGCAATTTTGAAGCAATACGGATGGTTGCGGTCTTGTTAAAGAAATTACCAGATTCGGGGTTGGCAGAATGAAGTCCGCAGTTTGAATAAAACAAATGATTCTTATAAGAGTAGACAACTTCAGGACTGGATAGAACAAACTTTCTGCCCAAATCCTTTTGACAGAGCTGTTTTTTACACTGTAAATCGTCACCTGTGTATATAACCATTTTTGGTATTTGTAAACACTAGAGTAACATAAAAACACCCCATTTAAAGGTGACGAAGTAGACATAGTCTACTGAAGATGGACAAGTTTTGAGATAGATGTGTTATAAGTATGATCAACACAAAAGTATGCGTTAAATCGTTCGATATTTCGTGCTATAGAATAGTCATTCCCGTCCCATGGTCAGAGGTCAAATGGCTTGATGGTATTTTGCCTACGTTTGCTTCGCTTTTCGTAATTGACTTCTAACATGTGGTCATCAAGCCAGTTGTGTCCATAAGCACACAAGGTGATTTTGGAAAGGACATGGGAGTGTCCGTTCACCGGCTCCAAAGCAAAAATCGTTTATACCATTTTTGAGTTTTAAGTAAAAGCTATCGGCTAGAATACAAAGGAGGAACATTTCGAATAAACTGCATTGAATTGCCGTCACAGCACAACGGTTGTCAGCAACAAGGGTCATTGCCGCCCTGCTGTTTTGTTCACGTCGATGAGAACAAAACGATTTGTGCAGGTCCATCGACTTTTTTTTCGAGCCATCTCGAACTGACAGAAGTCCCAGCAATCAAAACTCACTGGACACTATGAATAAACAATCCATAAAAGCTTCACTGACAGTTTGAGAGGTAGAAAACTTAATTTCCAGTGAAGCTGTGTGGCAAAACCTAGTAATGTTTCGTATCAGCGCCCGCGGTGCTCCAAACAACTGAAATGCTTTTTTGCTTAAGTTATATGATATAGTCTCATCTTTCACATATACATGAAGAATCGTGCGTAATGAACAGACTTAGAGGCTGGACAGAAATGTTAGAAGGTATAGAGTTCAACTAGCCAAGCACAGGGGGGACAACAGATGTGAGAATTCAATTGTAGTTTGTTCAACGATGAGGTACAGAACATCTCAGTAGTGCACAAACGTGTTACGACCGTCATGATGAGCCTCGTGGTCGATTTAATGCTTTTGAGGGTCAAGTCACACACAACACACAGAGTCAAAATATTCACCATACGAAGCACATGTGGTCAAATGTTTGGATAACAGCTTTTCCAAATCCCTAGTTACCAAATGTGAAGAATAATAATTCATCATATTTTTGGCATGATCGGAGGCAGGAAGTTTCGTAAGGTTTGTTACATGCACGGCTCATATAAGATTACACGCGGTGAGTATTTTTGGCGTAATCTTGAACAATGTGGACTTCTTTCCATGTTCCAGATATGCGGCATCTGCGAAAAACTAATCGAATAGCCAAGTTATCAGTTTCACATAGATCTCACCTGATAGTATGTGTAATTCTTGCTAATAAATATGCAATTCGAAATCCGTGATCATGCAGCTGTTATACAAATCATCAACTCTTCCGATTAGGTACACTGGTCCGTTAGAAACTTGTTAGTTGTACCAAGCATTTACCACTGTGCACGGCATCCTTTTCAGTACGGATTTTTCCCATTCTTTGTAGTTAGCACTCAACGATTAATACAATCGCGATGTTCTATTGCTTTAAATGCAGTTTCAACGCTTATCGTTGAGCCGCTGTTCTGCTGATAGTAAGAATCAGTATGAATGCAAGCTGGTCCGGATGGCGTGATATCAATCACCTAGGTAAACATTAGAATGACAATGGTCTAGTCGGCACACATAAAAACCAAGTCTATTCTACTGTGAAAATCCTTGAGTTCTGTGGCGTTCACACAAGATCAAGTTTGTCATCGCTTTCTACTACAAAACAATCTGGGTAGGAGGTTTACGTTTACAACCTGAGCGAAATAACGCTGTGCACATCTACGACGGTTTGCGTTCTGTTCATTCCATCATTGCTTTAACCCGGATGGATGTGTGCCGGAAGTATAAATTTAAATTCAAGTCATTCGCTGCATTTTACAACGTCAGTCCTTCCGTTTATTTTATGACATGCCTGAATAAAGATGATGGCGGTAAAACACACAACGATTACACCTTCCCCTGGTCGTTGACCAAATCATCAATCAACTTGTACGCTTAGACTGTCCTTGTCACAATTCTGCATGTTTCCAGTTTTCGTTGTGTTCTATACTTTATGGTTTATAGTACGTATACAATAAACTGTCTCATCTAAACGAAAGTTCGTAAAATTCAGCCTATTTCATTTAGATGGATTTGGTCACAGGTCCTTAACTCAGAGTTTACCGAACACGTACTTTGTACATTTACTATGTTCGGTTTTGCTCATAATTGATTTGAATATACTGAAGAGGTAGAACAAAATATTCTTATCACTTGTACCAATAGGTGGTGTTTTCCACAAATTCAGCGTCATATTTGAAGCTCCTTCTATGAATTTCAAAAACAACCAATAATTTCTTCTTGAGAGTTGATTGATTGCCAATTTGTGATTGCTTACTCAAATCACGTAGTTATATTTTATTGTCTTATTGAGGAAGAGATCGAACAGTCCCAAGCCTTCCTGACCAGCAAGCTATAAGAATGCAGCAAGTACTACATCATTTAATCTCACTATAAGTAATTACACCAACACTTCGCATATGGGTGCAACGAAGCCAGTCAATACATTCAAATAGTGGATGTCTATCAGAAGTACTTATTTTAATTACGTTGGTCCAGCCAAAAACTACTACGGGTGTTACAAGTCAACCTATGAATGGATTTAACCTCTTCACATGCAGTCCATTGTGAATGGTTACCATAACGATAATAGTTCGTTGAAACTAGCATTCAGAAAATTTCATATAGTGAGTAAACGTTTCCTACATTGTTGTATTATCAATTCTCACCCAGAACTGGACAAAAATTCACTGGCTGAATCTGCTCACTCCCTGCCATTGATAGAGAACAATCTCTCGTGTGAGTTTCGTCAGAGGTTCACAGTGACCGCATTGAAGAAATTTGGTGTTAATATACTAGATGCTATTTAAAATGACATTTTTGCCGAGGCATACTCTACGTCTCCATATCAACGTATACATAAATTGTGATAGTATTATTAAAGAATCCATCTTGACGAATTCTTGTGGTGGACTAAGAACGCAATATGATCATCTAAAACATACACGATCGATAGTTGGTGTCATGAGATAGCTTGATTTGAGTAAATCCAACATCTTCGCCATAGTCTGACAACCCATAACCATGAAGTTTATGCTAAATTCTGAGATAAGTTTTATCTTTGGAAATAACAGGCAGACTTTGACATGTAGAAAAACATTCGAAAATACGAATGCTTTTAATGATTATTAAGAGTCCAATTTTATGAGCAAGTTGAGATACTCTAATTTTCATTCACCTCGGGTTACTTTCCTCAGATATGTTCCGATCGATTCAAAACACTTCTAAGAAAGGACATCTGCGTTGGTTGAAACGTTAATTATTACCTTCTGCTCAAAAAACATTGTGTTCTTCTCAATCCATTCATTGAAAACATGTCAAACATGACGCGCCAACTGTTTAACTTCATTTATAGTAGATTTGGTTTAGATATCTTAACAATGAAAACAACTGATGGTTAAATACAGCATCATCATTCTACATGATTTTCGAGAACAAAACATTTTTCGGTGCAGGTAGTTGCTGTCGAAAACGCATTCCTGGAACACATTGGACTAGATCAAAGTGAATGCGACAGAGAGTGAATATAGCAGGCCTAGTTAAATGTATGCTCATTAGTGATACCAGAGTCTCATAAAGACAGTTCCATATCTGTCGAAGTTATGTATATATCCTTTTGAACTGGTGCGCCATGGCACGACTTTCACCTAAAATTTCGAACAATTATACAACTATCAACCAAAGACGACGAACAACAAGTGGAGATAAACTATCCTGATAATCAACCATCATTTCAAGGTAAAAGTATTAACCAAATAACGAACTAGTTAATCTGGCACCATTTGACAGTTGATTTCGTGTAACGGTTTGGTTAAACGGATGTTGAATTATGCAACGTTGTAAATATCTTCAGAAAGGTGACTTGACAACAGTTTTACTTCAGAAACTCTCGAACTATTCTGAACAGGACTTAGACTATGTTTTTACTTCGAAGTTACACAAGGAAGATCTTGACTCTTGGGAGCGTGAAAGCATTTAGCGAAACGATTTTTGAAAATATCGGAAACCGCAGGCCCCCTGAAGGTGGTTTTTGGGCAAGATTGTTTTTCTTTTGAAGGGTTCACTGTGGTGGTGCTTGCTGAATACATTTCAACTTGTACACTCCTGGCTGCAAGCCATATGCATTGACTGCTAAGTCACTTGCATTATTTTACAAAATCTATTTTGACCGTTGACTACTCCTTGTGCTAATGAGTTGTACATCAGATTAAGTTCATTTTAGAACTAACCGAACTTTAAAAACATGAACGTTAATTGAGATCGAGCAAGGAACAAGTACAGCCTGTGATTTCTTTCTGCCAAACTCCAAAGCCACACTAAAACTTTATACATTCTCCAAATATTATATGTGTTCACCGCGGTCTGACAACAAAACTCATGAGAATGACTGATAAGATTGGATTTCTCTAACAGCGATATTGGAATCCATCAATTCCACCACCGTAAGAAAGCCGTTTCACTAATAATGGTTTCCATGGTTCCGGGCATTCGCGTACAGGCCGTTGTTTTAAGTATAAACTTGCTAAGTTTTTACCTTTAATTCTGTTCACATCATACCTTTAACAAGTTCA
The DNA here is from genome assembly GCA_013368495.1 of Paragonimus heterotremus. NCBI lineage: Eukaryota > Metazoa > Platyhelminthes > Trematoda > Plagiorchiida > Troglotrematidae > Paragonimus > Paragonimus heterotremus. The sequence goes on along the minus strand of LUCH01000267.1, from coordinate 198,541 downwards.
AATGCTTTCTTTGGTAACCAATTAGGAAACCCATGGATTTGACCTTAGATGTGCGGTTGTGACATCCAAGGTCACATTTCACAGTGTGTATCTATACGCGCTTACACATGCATACATATACAGGCGGATCGTGTTGAAAATTGTTTGCAACACAATTTTTAGACACAATAAGATCGATTTGTTATGAAAACAACCGACATTAGCACTATAAACGCATTGGCCCGAAAATAGTGAATGTATTCTGTTAAACAACCATAGGCCAGATAAACCGAGCCACATCAAACTTCTCCACATGAATTTCAAAAGCAGTTATTTTTGTATGTCTAAGGGCACCTAACAGAAACGTTACACTGTAAGTTCTGATAAGCAACTGTTGACATTCAATGGCGTCCGGGAATTAAGTATCTGTTTAAACACATCAAACAAATACCATGTTCAGGTGACCATCGTGGTTCAGTAGATGATAAAATTCAATGTGACTCCGTAGACGTAAATAACACAGTCAAAAATAACACATAAACTGTTTAAAGCCGGCCTCGAGTGCTGATAGGCAGACTGTTGGAATTCGTCGCGTTTAAAAACTATGTCAAAATCTTGGAATGCAGACAAGAAAGTCTCTACGTAAATATTTTCTGGGTTAAAATATCGCTTAACTGAATAAAATCGCTTGTACTCCGGCACTAACAACTTATCGCATTATAATCGATGTGAAGAATGACACGGTGTTGACCCAATCAACCCGCTCCCGCGATAAGTTTACACGACCAATGTTGTTAAATGTTCGCTGAGTTCTCTCATTTGTGTTGAAACAGTAACAAAGAGACGCTAGAGTGAGTTGGAGATGAAATCAGAAAGGAATAGCGAACAAGAAAGTTGGTTCAACTTCTACAATTGATGACTGAGAGAGTGGTCATTCTGATAGAACTATCAGCAAAATGTACAATGAGATTTTGTGATGGTTTGTAAACTCGGTATCAGTTATTAGGACAGAAGTAGTGGCTATGAAAATAAGTACCATGAACGATAACATTACAAAGTATTGTTTGGTCACTGTTGGGACCGCAAATGTCAGTTGACCTGAAACGTTGTTCATTTCACAAAAACTTGACAATTTATGTGGAAACACGAAAATGAACGCCTACATCCAAATGCATTGTTGACGTATATCCGCACACGTTAACGCATTAGTCCTTCATCATTGGTAGTAAATCACACACAATACATACACATGACTTCAATAGTCGCCTCTGGTCTCTCGTCTTCCTGAAGTGGAGATCTGCCATCTAGTTCCCAAATGTACGCACCACACTACTAAAAACGAAAGTGTACTATGTACAACAGTCAACACGACGAGATTACATCATTGTTTGTTCACTGATAAAGAAAATCGTTAAGGCTATCTAGCGATTTAGAAGAAAACGAGTACGCAAGTAGCAACCTGTTAGTTAAACATTTAACAAGGACGCTGGTTGTGCGGGAGAAATAGATTGCGAAACAATACTTTATTCCGTCTCCGAATTTATAGCAGACGGTTGTAAAGAACAATATTCTTGTTGCCGTAGGTGCCGTAATAAACGACCGCTGAGAGTGTTCGTTGAAGGCTCAAGGTTTTCTTTACAGTAAACTCAAAACTCCTTTCCATAGGGTTTCCCTATTCTAACTAGTTAAAGAAAGATACGCGCTGTTACTTCGGGATATGAAAGACCGATGACTCGGTCATTGGCTAGTGTACAGAACAACGATATTTCCAACATTCCGTGTACACTACCAGCATGACGACAGTGCTCTTTAAGGCTGATGTGAGAGGACAACTGAAAGGCACGTTAACCCAAATAAGTTGTCACTCGGAATGTTTGATTTTCGTTGACAAAAAACTCACAGCCCCGTGAAAACAGTTAGTACGTTGATGAAATGCAATGTAAAATTTGGTTCATATTTTACACTTTGTACCAGCCATGAAGCATGTTTCGAACATCAAACTGGTGTCGACGCTTTCGGATCAGAAATTTTAGACTCATATGTTCGCACTCTGACATTAGGTAAACTATGGTGAAAACAAACCGTTTACAGAAGAAAATATAATTACTATTAACGGTTTGTTTAAAAATACTAGCTAGAAATTGAGATAATTTTCCGTTATGAAAACACTGCGGTCATATGATGAAACGATTCATCACATATATTCGTCCAAGTCCGGACGATGCTCCACTGAGAAGTACTGATTAAACAAATGTTTCCCGACACTGAAACGACCAGTGAGACAAAGGATACCAGCGATGGTAGTACTATGGCTTTGTTCAAACCGAGGAATAGAATCATGAAGCGCGTTCTTAGAGTTCTAAAGTTGGAAGAATAAAAACAGGCTTCTAACAAATCACAATGGACTACATTAGTCACCTAATTAGTGGGCAGACGGCAGTGTATTTCATTCGGGTCGTGACAGCCCAATCATCTTAAGTCCAATTTAGCACTCCTCAGTGACCTTTATAAAACATGTTTGTCATCTTATTTCCTACACCACAATAATTAAAGGTGTCCGAAATAAGCAAAGCCTGAATGAAAAGAAAAAGCATAAGACGAAAATCCCGTTAACCCAGTAGCAAACAGACTGGCAGTTAGTGTAAACAGTTTCAACAGAAAACGAATGTTTATAACCTACTTCAGATGTCCTGACTAGTGTAGTTGGTAATCGGAAACGCAGTTTCGATAACTCATGCAAACCGCTTTTGAATCACAAATAAACTTGATTGGGTTTCTTGTTGTTCGGTTTGTCTTCATCCAAATGAAAATATTGACCTATATAATTTTCATAGTGCTTGTCATTTGCGTTCATCACTCACAGGTTGAGTAGACTAACCTCGTATGGTAAATTAATTATTTAAACAGATTAGTAGTCTATTTTTAGGTCACTCATTAACGGTTGAACGTTGTGTATCTTCTGATAGATGTAAGCTATTTCCCTGTTTGGTAGATCATCTACATGTTATTTATATCTTGTTTTCTAAATGTCTCACACGTTAGCTGACCCGTCTCAAAAAACAGTCACGTATGCAGTCGATCAACCAGATGCAACTGCCGTATCAAGTCCAAGTAAGTCAGTACTCTGCTCTTCTTTGTGTTATGATTAATGCATTTTGCAACTAACCATATAAGGTTTAGATGAGACCCAACTGTGAAAAGTCAGGGCTTCGGCTGGATTCGAACCAGCGACAGAAACACCATGCCTCTACGCGGCAAGCGCTCTACCAGCTGAGCTACGAAGCCACACAGTGGCGTTGGTGGATTCCAGCGTGAACTGTTCGAGAAATCCTGCCGGGGCAGTCGATCCCCTGAATCATTTGGTGGATTCCATATAAGACAGTGGGACAGGTGGGTAACCGAATCCAAATGTGAAATTTCCGAGCTCCTGGTGTGGCTTCGTAGCTCAGCTGGTAGAGCGCTTGCCGCGTAGAGGCATGGTGTTTCTGTCGCTGGTTCGAATCCAGCCGAAGCCCTGACTTTTCACAGTTGGGTCTCATCTAAAATCATCAATCTGCCACACTACTCATTAGTAATATAAGGTTTAGTTTGAATAACATCGATCTTTTGGTCGACGTTATTCCATGTTACCATGTCTGGCTTATCCTCGGAGCACTTGCTGGCCCATCGGTCAACTGAATGTGTACCAGCCGTATATCTCACACTGACTTCTCAGTTCACAAACCCCTAATTAGGTCCGACCACGTTGTGACAGAATTCGTTCAGTAGAGCAAACTCCTCTTCATCTAGTTTGCACTTTGTTTCGCCGAACATATGTTAGAGTTCATGAACCCTAACTCTTACTCGCAACACGGTCAGGTTTACATCTAAACTTCCTTTGAGCCCATGCCCGGTTCCGCCAATTTGATTTTGGTTGCGGATTTTCCTCTGTCAGTTCTCGCCTGTCCTGCCGATTTATATTAATGATGACTTATCGTGTCTCTCATAGTGATCACGAGTCACTCGTAGTGGGCTTCGACCATATCTCAAGCATGTATCAAGATATTCCACTAGATGATGGAATAGTCGCTCCAATGACTTGTTCGTTGATAACACTACGGTTAGTTTTATAAACGATTTTGCGTATTGGTGGATCATTACTGCTTATGCTTTATTGATCATTCTTGTGTGCATAGAAGCTAATGATGCTGAGTTGCAAGTCACAATCTTATTCTGTAGATACCTTTGTGTTTCACCGTTGAGGAGAGCATTGTAAACAGTAATAATGTATCGTGCAGCATTGTGGAAGGAAACAGTCTCACTTGCGTTCTTGCAGTTTGCACAATGATCATCTGTAATTCAGAGTACCTGTAGAATGTTTTGCGCATAAGAAGAGGTATTTCACTATTTCATTGGGCGAAGTATTTTACTTAAGGGTTTTCCTTGATATCCCAAACTCCCGTACAAACTGGTTAAATGCGCAGTTCGAGAACTAAGACGACCTCTTGTCTACAAATTCCTCAGAAAATGTTAAATAAATGCATGTAATTGCCCGTTACCTGTGAGTACATCCCATCCGGGGCTTCCCAAGCTTTCGACAGAATCCATCACATTTTTATATATGAAACTTCGTCAGTCTAGGGTCATTGACTGATCTGGAGTCTGATTGACTGTTCATTGCTGCTGTCGTACTTAGACCTCGAATCTGATTGAATGTTCAGTCAGTCCTCATGAAACAACCAATTAGATTCGAGGTCGAAGTTCGACAGTGACAAGGAACAGCCAACCAGATTCCAGATCGAAGACTCTAGGACCACAGGAAATAACCAATCAGATATCTGGTCAAAGTTCAAATGTAAAAAGAATCAACCAATGGTAGGTCAAGAATAGCAAAAGATGATTAGTCAAAATTCGGGTCAAAAGGTCAACTAACTCTGCTATATAGGAGCAGGCATCCATCGAAATTCACCATTCTCCACGCTCAAAATCCACACTTTGAAACACTTATGCACTAATTATGTCACCTCGCATGGCGATGAAAAGTTTGCAACCTAAATGCCAACGTTAGTGAACTTATCAATACCTAAGTATCTTCGTCTCGTTTCAGAACTGTTATGCGGGAGCCATTCAGAATAACCAACACTCTTCTACTTCACTCCAACGCGATTTTCTTTCGTGAACTGTTAGGGCATTTTTGTTTATCCGATAACCCCTTGCCGGTCAGCTAATAATCACCACTGAGTAATTTACAGATACGGATTCATCAGATCGTCTGCTGAAACAATTATGGTTTTGTTGTAATAAATGAAGTAACACTGTAGCATACCTTTTCACTACCGTCGCCTTCCAAAATCCTAAATTTAAATGGAAGTCCTACTTAATACTTTTTCTGTCGAGTATCGAATAGTGCAGAACTGTTAGACTGTCTGGCTCACGATATTACAACAACGTTATGAGAAGCACTTTGTAGAATGTAGGACCTAACTTTGTCGGTCAATGACTTTTTGACTGACCGAATTTATGGTTGCAACAACTGGTCCGTTCACTTGAATTTACAGCGTAGTACAAATGACTGAGAGTATTCCGGTTGAAGCCTAACAACCCATTATTTTGGAGGTACTGAAATCAACCAATTAAACCGTAAGAATCTACTGTTTTTTTTGGGGTGTTGCTTACTCAGATATCTTTACCTTATTTGGTAACTGAATAAACAACCAATGTTAATCGTCAGCTTGTTGAACCTAGATGCTTCCTGGTAATGGTTTTCTGAAATTTTCTGGGCTCTCACAGTAAGTTTGTCAACGGAACCATCACATATATTGTGGTAACGTCGTAACAGTGAGCACAAGATTTTGTGGGATAATGTGAATATGAGAAAATCGGGAGCGAATAAACGAAGCCATCGTGTGTGGTAGACGATGTGAGTGGACTTAGTACTTGTATACGGGTTTGTCTTTTGAGTTGATTAAAGCCAACAATCATCCGGCCAAATCCAACCCTTCTCTTTCAACAACGTCGCCGTGTGCACTTTGACTACGCACAGTCCTGCTCAACTGTGTTGGTTAGTGAATTATAAACTAGAATAAAAACGACTTGAAAATGTTTTGAGAGGGCTGCAGAAATGGCAAAATATGTACAGATGGTTTGAATATTAGGACGAATGAAGTAAAATATAGAATGTACCGTTCAACGATAATTGCTACAGTCCTGACAGCGACGGTGCATCGATCAAAAACATGGACTTTAAGCATGATATTAAGGATAATTACTCTCTCTGTACTGTGGTAAAAACCTCATTTTTGTGTACGTCCTTCTTCGTCTGTTCAAAGCCTGTAACGATTAAATGTAAAATGTAAAACCGTTAACTTTTGTCCATTTGGTTCTAAACCGACTAATTTTCGAACATCTTAATGTGACAGCACGTTAGCTGCACATTGAAATCCAGCCATCTATATGTTCATTTTATTCGACAAATTGTTCCCAAAATGAATTCATGGAGAAAAAAGGGTAGTCTTCAAATTAGCTTGGAAGTCTCAAGGGTTCCTTTGACATTCAGCTATGTTGTGACTCATAACAACTAGTCTGAGTATTACATGACTTTTTGGAAGTAAAACGTGTCGTCTGACTGATGCAACGTGAACGGATATAAAAGCATTGGTAACATGCATAATTTAATAAATGTACTGCTTGTGTAACCAGTCCCTTCGTAACCGGGGAATATAAAAACCTTTGTGCATTCGCGGCCTGAACTCAACGTAAATATTCTAAGAGAAACTGAAGCAAGGGCCGTTAGAAGGAGGGAAATAGATCGCGATCTTAAAGTGACGCTGTCGATCCGAACAGAACACTTCGTAGTGAAACGATTTCGACTGAAGAGATTATAAATAAACAACAGATATTCATTTCACGCTGTTCTTCAAACGGTGATTTTCAGCCCTCCACATGGATCGTAGAATTTAATGAGACATGCTCATCCAGTTCGAAAATCAATCAATTGGGTGAGTCAGTATGTCTCGCAGGCTGTTTTCCAGTTCACTCGCAGTTGCAATGACACCGATACATGCTGGATAAACAGAAGTGCAGATGAACAATGACCGAACAAATGTGAAGATGGTTTACATAACCTCTGACATCGTCAGTTGGGAAAATCCGATAAAGAACAGAATTTTAGAATGCTCTATCATTCAGTAGATCACCTCAACCTAGAGTAGTATTTACCTGGTCATGTCAGTACAGAATCTCCATCAAGTGTTGTTCGCTATTTCTTGACTGTATGTCCACAAAATAACGATCATCTCTTTGCACACAAATTCGATAAACACGTTTCTCTGTCATGAAGTGAACTGAACGACTGGTTCATATGACAGTATTCGGTAATCACTGTATTTGGATAGATCATTTTCAGAATAGTGTTGACGGTGTGGATGGAAATGTCAGTATCCACTGTGCCAGTCAAGCGCACCTAGATTTTAATATATGAGGAAGTGGATATTTGACTGTTGACAATACTGGTAGCTCGGTTAGATAGCTTAGAATTCTGGCTGATTTGTAAGCAGTCTGATGAGTTTGGACTGGAGCGGCTTTTTGATGGGAAAGGTTTCAGCCAAACAGTGTTTGTAAACAAGTTGCTACAGACGGAATTATGGTCAAACTGGCGTCAACCAGTCATAGAGGACAATCGGCCACTGTTGAATACGTAGTTGTTTCAAACAACCGATTTGCTAGATGAAAGGAAAAACACAGCAACAAAATGGCCAATCAAAACACGAGAACGCTTGTCGCTTAATAGTAGTCGTAAATACTGTTGATCCTCTGTAAAAAAAAAAGGTGCCGTTTTCTCAATAACTTGAGACTGTTTAGTGTCGCTTAGATTCCTATTCTGCTTTCTTCTTGATTGCTTAGCTCTGTGTGCAACAAACATGATATTCAATCTGTAAACAATTCATTGCCGATCTGTATAGAACTGCCAGTGCTTAGAGATTTGGCGTACACTTAAACACGCCTACTCACCTATATACTCAAACTCCTACGCACAGGTGATGTCAACTGGATTGATAGCTAAACGTTTGTAGCTTAAATGACAACCAATGGGAACAACCGAATCGCAAACGTTAATTTCGCGAATGAACCCTCCAGTGTTCCATAATCTAACCATTTTCCGTCTGCTTTCACAATACGTCTAAGGTGTAATCAAGAGCTGTACCGCATATTCGTCCAGCTTTTCTGATGAGGAAAACGAAGATCCTTCCCGAAATTCTCCAAAGAATCAAAATACGACGAGATCGGATGCCAGCGTGGTTGTTCATGTACCGTCCGTTGAACCCCGACTCTCCGAAGCATCCCATTTGAGCAGTGCAACTTCGAATGACAGTTTCACTTTTAGCTTAACAGAGAATAAAACCAGTGTCAAAAAACCTAGACCCAAATCAGCCAAAACAAGAGCCAAAAATACATCGAACTCTGTTAGCAACCAGTCAGCAACCGACAAGCCGTTCAGAGAATCAGCAGAATCAAAGGCAGAAAACGCACGGCTCCATTTAAAGAATGCAATACGTGAACATCAACGAAACAGCTTCTCCCCAAACAACATTGAATCTGATGATGCAGTCACACACACTGTGAAAAGTGGAAGATATTCGCTGGCTAACACCTCCAACACGGTCAATCAGGAACAGGTTTCAATTCTCAACAAAGGAGTTGCACCTAGATCCCAGTCGCTACGAAGCAATCGACTACCACAGAATACAAAACAGACCAAAAACAAGGCCATCAGGTTACTCGGAAATATTTCTCCATAAATCTTCTCGCTGTCAAGTGGACATACAAACCAATCCTTAATACTTCGAGGGCGCATTTTTATTGGGTAAGATAACATTGTCTAAATCGACTTTCACCGATATTGTAGTTAACATTAGGTTAAACCTAGTCTCATAAGTTGGTCAATTTTACACACATACAACAGAGTTGAAAGCCATCGCACCTAAATATAAGTCTAAATGTGTCCTAATTGTTAAGCAATGAGAAGTACGGTCACAACAGTTGGATATTTCTGTTAGCTACCACCACTGAATAACATCACATGGATAGAGTGCATACGCCTCCTGTAAGTAACTAGGTCACACCTGAATTAACGGTCAAATCGATTGCTATAAATGCGGTAGGAAATGTTGACAGTGGGTTAACGAGCTTCGTCTGTCTAGTGTGTGGTTCTGCATTAAAATCAGGGATTTTGTGTGTAGTTGACGGTAACAGTTACAATAAACAGAATTAAGTCTTGACGGTTACCGTATAAACACTTCAGTATGTTCGTCTATTATGCATGTACTTTTGAGTATAACGTACAAACGATTATAACGATAATTGAACATGAAATGTAGAATTGTGCACAAATCATTATTGAGTGTACCACTTTTCGTCACATCTGACTACAACCGTTTCTTCTGTGGAAACCAAACACCTTGCCTAATATGAGAAAAGAAAGGCGTACATCAAAAACGAGTATTTTGACTTATTTGGGCAGAAAGAAGACATATATTGCGATATGTTAACATTTCATTTACTCTCATCAGTCGCAAACGTAAAACATGCAAGTTAAATACATCATACAAATAAGGACAGAGGGATTGGACACACATACAAGCACACCAAGTATTACGCAATCACGACCATGGCAACCCGATAGGTTGCCTCAACCACTTCTGTGCACACAACCTCGGTTGGTAAGCTCGGATGAGCATCGCTTCACAAAAAGCTAATAGCTTCGGGTTTCGATTGCGTAACAGTATCTTGAATGAATTTAATGGGTCAACTTGGTGACCTGTTGTCATGAGGTGTTTAGCAATCGATGACGTTGGGTGAGTACCCAAGTAATGTATTCCATGGATGTTGATTCTCTTTTTACAAATGTTCCCCTTCGTGAGACAGTTGATTTTTTATGTGACTTTATCTCCAGTCAGAACTGTGATATAGGCGTTCCACTTGAATACCTCAAAGATCTTATTTTGTTATGTACAGAAAACATTCGTTTCACTTTTGAGGGCCTTGCTTACAAGCAGATTGACGGTGTGGCTATGGGTAGTCCGTTAGGCCCAACACTAGAGGACATCTTCTTAGGAATGATTGAACGACAAGTCCCGGATAATATAGCTGAATCCTCACTGTACAAACGATACGTTGATGATATTTTAATTTTTACTGACGTTACTCATTTTGATTTATTTTTCAACCTTCTTAATAATATTCACCCCAACTTATCTTTATCTCACGAAGTAGAATCGAACAATAGTTTAGCTTTTTTGGATGTACTCATTACTAGACGTTCGGATGGCACGTTACAGCGCTCAGTTCACCGCAAAGCGACTTGGAGTGGTCAATATCTTCAGTTTTCCAGCTTTGCTCCTATTGCATACAAACGGGGTTTGGTTAAGACACTTTTCCATAGAGCAAGACGTATTTGCACCCCCGATACACTGCAGATGGAACAGGAATTGCTGAGACAAACGTTATTAGCAAATGGGTACCCCGACAAATTCATCGGGGCACATAATACGGTGAAGAAGAGCACTCAGCCGATATTGACAGCTCAAAAGAAGGATGTTTTCTTATTTTTGCCATTCAAAGGTGACCATTTAGCCAACGACATAAGGCACAAATTAAAGTCTGCTCTGGCTCGAACGTATGCGGCTGCGCAGTTGCGCTTATTTCAAACCACCAGAGGACTAGTTCTCCGCAATCGCGAATGTAGCTTGCCAAACTCTTCTGCCTCCCACGTTGTTTACCAGTTTACTTGCAGTTGCAGTGACGTTTACATAGGCAGAACAGATTGACAACTATCTCAGCGCGTCGCCGAACACATTCCGAAATGGTTGAAACAGCACACGACGCACCAGCCTCAACCTGTTGCACTGACGGCTCGAAACCCAACGTCATCGATTGCTAAACATCTCATGACAACAGGTCACCAAGTTGACCCATTAAATTCATTCAAGATACTGTTACGCAATCGAAACCCGAAGCTATTAGCTTTTTGTGAAGCGATGCTCATCCGAGCTTACCAACCGAGGTTGTGTGCACAGAAGTGGTTGAGGCAACCTATCGGGTTGCCATGGTCGTGATTGCGTAATACTTGGTGTGCTTGTATGTGTGTCCAATCCCTGTCTGTCCTTATTTGTATGATGTATTTAACTTGCATGTTTTACGTTTGCGACTGATGAGAGTAAATGAAATGTTAACATATCGCAATATATGTCTTCTTTCTGCTCTAATGAAGTGGTTAAAGGGAACCCAGTGTTTCAAATATTTTGACTTAAACAATTCCAGAATTGACTACACTATACCGCTACGAATACACTTAACAGAATCTCACAAAACTTGTATGACTGCTGATTTTTGTAACACAAACTGCTTCATAACATCCGATAAAGAAATAAGTAGGGAACGGTATAGAAAGTTTCAGTGGATTACCTTAAAGGACGTGCTGAATAAAATCATCATTTGCATGGCACAAAAAGCTTCCGCTATTGTGGTTAACAACCCATGGTTAATGAATTCACTAGTCGTGCATCATTCTAATGCAAGAAAAACGTAAACCAGCTAGCTGTCACTTGGCGAGAAGCGTTCAAATACACAGTTTTATCTATGTTTTGTTTTAGAATGCTCATTTTGTATTCATGACTCTCAGCTATTTTGTAATTCATAAATCCCGGCAGTTTCAAATGTAGTACATAGTCATTTGTGTTTTGCGGCTCGCTTGAGAGACTTTTCGCGCAAATAACAAGTGTATCACATGCGAGACAACGTTAGGGCATTGAAATTTCATATCATTTGAACCCAACAAGTAAACGTGATTTGAATTACACAACATTTATGACCAGTAAAACTCGGGAACACATTCAGAAAAGCTAAGAAAGCAAGTACAATTTCTTCTATTGTCCTTATATTCGGGGTAGAGGAAACACACCTGTGACGAAATGCGCTTGACATTTTCTGAACTGCGTTCTGCATCCGATCATTGAGGTTTGAACAAACGGTCAATGAACTGAGTAGCAGCCGGTGTGGATCAGGCTATCTGGACCATTAAACAGAGCACTTAATCGTGTCGAATTGTGCGCTGATTAATAGACATGTACGCCCGATGTTAGATAAACGGTGAACAATCAGTAAAGTGCACAATGATCTCGTCACTGAGATTACAAGTTTTTGTTTTATCGCCTACATTTATTATGCTGTATGAGTAGTGTAGAAATCCGCTTACTTTATTCCAATGAGTTCTGAAAACATATTGTTCATTTCCAACGTTTTTAGACTCACCGCTTCAATTCGCTCTCATGCAATGCCCATAACAAATGGATCCCAAAATCCTTCTTCTTCTACGAAGCTTATCAACTAGTCTAGTCCACACTTTGAAATTTACATTAGTCACTAAATGTATGAGACGTTATCTAACTTCTACAAATGGAATTCAATATTTTTTTCGGGTATTTTCTTCATTCCAATACAAAAATATATGTGATGTTTATGGGACTTCCTCACAATTTGGTCTGAAAATAATGACACATGTACACAATCTAAACTATCCCGGCGATCAACGTAAAAGTCTCGGAACAGTAGCCCAGATAATACAATAAGCACTTAATGATGTGACTCGTTTAACACTCGTTGGGAGTAACAACATAGGTCTGCAAAAGAGGGATAAAAATACCTTTGATTATGTGCCCACAACTTCGTGTTAAAATGTTTCATAAAGTCAAGGCGATTAATAAAGATGAACGGGAAAAAACCTCAAGAAAGTTACGGGTACGCAGACGTCTTTCCATCTCATACTAAGGCAAACCGAAGCGCCCTCCCGTGGGATGTGCATAGTTGGTGGCCCGAACGAATAGGTTTTAAGCATGATGGGCAAATATATTGCGTGAATAGCCTGTAACTTATGTCCATGAAACAGTCTTACAATTATCCTCGCAATAAAGTTCACTATAACACATCTTAACAGTGAGGTCACTTTGCTTCTATACTAGTCCGACCACTCGGTTAGGTGACTACGAGAGATTACTTCTTAGGCGTTAATCTTTACATAGGAGGGACTCTACAGAGTGTGATCACATCTACGTGGTGTATCTGACAAGTCAAAATTAACTTGATGTCATATCTATCTGAGTCAGTGGTTTTCTTTGTCCCATGTTGTGCCCTGTGATCCAATACCTCACAATTTTACATTAATACCATTGTAAGTTCCATTCGATTGAGGAAGAATTATGAAATCAAACACAGTGAGAGATGTCACGGAGTGTATGCTTCGATGAATTCCTTTAAAAGACGCTAAATGTGATTTGTGTTGTTCTTGTCCGGTCTGAACAATCTTCAGATGGAAATAAACTATTCACAATTGGACTATCCAAATTATGATCACAATCTCAGCAAACTACGATTACGTGGAGACACCGCATGCTATCGGTTTCACCGGCTGTGACATATCCGATTTAGGTGTACACTGCCCATCCAGATTCATGTTTGAACAAACTGTTTGATACTGGACAGTAAACGGCACAACAAGGCAGTCCTTCAGGCGTAAGGGTCATTTCATACGTCAGTACAGGCGTTAAATAAAACAAACGTTGCGAGACGGTTTATTGGAACTAATTCCACAAGAGTTCCAGGTAAAACTGCTTCCAAAGCAATTGTTTTTTTTTGCAATTTGCCGGGTACTGTTAGTTTGTCTATGGATGAAACTTTCATTGGCAGACAGATTAATAGCCATTACATCACAAGCTTAAAGACAAAGCTCGGATTATTGATTGTCCATCGATCAGACTAACAGATGGTGTAAACGAAGGAGACAGTTCATGAGGCTTACGTGCCTGAAAAACTCAGTCGCATCGTGTGTTCTCATTCGGCATGTAACCAGCGAACTGACGAGGCTTCAAGTTCCTCAACGCGAATAGAACACATTTATTCTAGTATCATCAGTTACACAACTGAAATATATAGTGTGTGTTAAACAACCATAGTGTCAATACAAGGGGAGAGAGACGCGTTTGATACGAGTCAACCGAAAATGATATGATCACCGTGAGGAAAAATTAGTCTGTTGTATTAACGTCTGCGCACACAAAGACAACTAACAGATTTTAAATAGCACGACCTCCTTGAAAGTCAGCTTCAGCAAATTGAACCAGTTATCACGCGAACTGGTAACTTACATCAGAAGCAGATATGACAAACGAAAACTGAACTCGGGTGCGAAAGAGTATTTAACAGTAGATCGCTCCGAGTGCAGACTTGCACCCGGACGCGCGCATTTTGTTTACTGCGTTTTGACACTAGTATTACTTAGTAGCGGAAACAGTAAAACCGACTTCTTTTAACATTTGAATAAACGATCTATTTATCTTCTTGATTGCTGTGGCTATTGATACATTTCTCGTTTGCCATGTTTCCACTTGTTTAAATTATCATATTCAGTGTAAAGTTTACCACAGCCTGCAAGCAAATAACATAAATTCAGCTTGGGCTAAGGTGACTTATGTACCACAGCTTCCCTGCAGTTTCATGACCACGGTTCCTTGGCTAGCATTAGTTCGTAGACTGTTGAACAGTTCAGCATATCAGTGAAAATGAACCTGCAACATTTCGTGATATTTGTGCTTAAACCGATCGCCTACGAGAGGATTTTGTCCTTATTTGGACCTATTAGGCAGCAGTAGTCTGAATAAGAGCTGAAACAACAATCCTTCCCGTTAGGAGTGGAAACTCTTAACCGTTCGTCTATCGTTCTTACGAACATCATCGCTGATGGGGCGGTTAATAATATAGTTACATTACTGGTAAATAGTCGGAGATTTGGCTAATTTCAAGTTGAAAAATACCCACAACTGACTGCAGCTGTCCCATTCCCATAGACTTTCAAGTCGGCTCCTTTCGAACAACCGAAGCACTAGACTCGAGTTTCGCTCTCATTAGAGCTCGTCAGTAGTGCATATCCTTGTCACTGCCGGGACTAGAACTCCGGATGCGCTTTTATGAGGCAACCTTGTTTACTACTGCGCCATTCACCTCACATCACCTACGACCGAATTATCATATGTGAACGCTCAACGACTTTCACATGTGAATAATTATCAGGTTGACCGATCGTCTCGATAGGAGACAGTTACTGTCTGTTAACTCCAGTCAATAACCCCGCGATTACTGAGTAGTTGGGGACTTGGTTAATTTCAAGTTGAACATCAGTATAGATACATAACTTGTTCGCCATCGCACATTACTGTGGTCGCATCCAGTGCTAACTGACAATCGGAAATTCACTGCATATAGTTTGCATCAACGAGATGTATACAAACTTCACGTCACAGCATGACCATTATTATTTAATGTTCATACCTACGCTGCCGAACTATAACTCAAGTTTCCAAGTTTAAACCCCAATCATAAGCGAGGCAAAGTTTCTATAAAAATATGAACGCTTCTGACTGATTTCATTTGTTTGGTTTGTGTGGTGTGTTGCGGATTCCTGTAAATCATTTCGTTCTCATTACACCATTTTGCCTCAGTGATTTCCGTCATCCAATGAAGTTGGATTTTGTCGACTCCTACGGTCGCTTTGAGATGACCTGTTGAATTGTACATGAAATAATCCTCCGGTATGTTCTACCATCATAAGTTTGTTACACTCTGCAAACGTGTGAGAGTAAGAGGACAGCTACAAGACAAACTTTGTGTAGATCGACTAACAAGCTGTATCATCTGGTTTTGTTTCATGGAAGCTTCATCAAACAACGAAAGCATTATCTCTCATGACCTCCCGAATCAATGGTCTGTAGGTGACTGATTTTGCCGATCGTGATTCACAGAGACTAGCACACCGAAATAAATCTTACTTTCTCCACGACTAGTCACTACTGGCCCATCTTGCGCTTTTGTCTCTGACAGAAACAAAGATTCTCGAACACAGTTTAACAACGTAACTCATAAACCATCACTGAATTATCAGCAACAGAGGCTGCTCACTTAAGTGTCTTATCTGACAAACGGGAAATCACGATACTGTACCTGACACTGTGTGAGGATATGCATGTGGTTCCTTCATGGTCATTTTGAACTGAGTGATGTCTAGTTGATGTGTCAGTCACATGACTTATTTCATTTAAGCCCGTTTAAGCCGGTTAAAATTTGGCAAGCAGTGGAACTTGCAATAAGCTCTGAGTGTGCGCAACTACCGCTGATGAGGTAGCTACAACCTTCAAAATTTCTACTGGACATATTACGACCATGCTTTGCTAGGTGAACCCTATCTGCGGTAATTCGTTTAGTATTGTGTCACCTCTAAGTGTTGCTCTCTAGTGGTATGACCGGTCGACTTTTACTTCAAATTCATCGCACGGTCATTCTTTTATGACTGATGGAACAAAAAGCTCTACTGCCGATACACGTAAAGTTACAACCAAACTTTGTTTCAAACGCTTCAGCATTCACACTTACGGAGTAGGGCTGCACAAAATGTCCGGTTTCACTTTTTGATAGTCCAGTGAGGCACGTATTCCGGACGGGAATGGAACGGGCGACTGATGTCATCAACAGGACCATTAATTAAAGGAGAGTCGCCAAAGGTACGAATAACAGATAATTTTCTACAAACCAGTGGTCACATGATCTTCGGCAAAATCCTATTCTTCTCCGTCTTTTCAGAATTCTGTTTTCAGTCTTTCTATTCTGTGGCCTTTTGGGTTGGATTCATGCTTCATAGGTCACTGGATTCTACTTCTATCTTAAAAGTTCTGTTTATTTGTTTTCTTGATCTTAAAAACTACTGATCGGATTTTATGCATATTTTCCAGCTTCATCGATAGTCAAAACCACTCGCTACTTGCTTCCTGTTGAGTTTGCATTTTTAATGTTCATCAAGTCTGTCATCCTAAGACAGCTTCTAGTATTATCGCGAGACGGGAATCTACAGTTGGTTATTTGTTTGAACCGGTTATGACACATGTTCTCTGATTTTATTCTATCGCGTTTATACCATGTAAGAGATGTATGGAACAGTCGAACCTAACACTAGTTAAGCATACGCCATTTCGGATAAAATACAAACAGGCTTTCTGTTTTAGCTCACCATGACAGTCAAAACCGAACATACAACTCACGAAAAACGATCGAAACAAATCCAACTGGCTACGTGAACACGACACGCATTGTGAACATGAGGGTCGGAATTTGAACCGATGTGACAGTTTCAGAATGTGTACTCCAAAACCAGCAAACCGCTATCCATGTTGTCTCTGTCTCACGCATTCAGGTTGCGAAATTAGGTTCAAACTAGAGATGTAAGAATGAAGAGTCCCATAAAATAAGTTCAGCTATTAGCCTCGGCCTTGTGTTGAGTTTGGCTACCATAAACCGACAATCAATTAAAGACGACTACAAATTTTACTGTCGTAATCCTCTTTTCTAGTTGAGTGCCATTGATTTTTATATCTCGATAATCGTTTTCAGGAAATTTTTCATTGGTTTCAATAGTATGTTTCTTTGAAACAAGGTCACACACGTTGAGTTCACTTTGTATTGTCAGCTGAATGACCAAAGTGCATAGTCCTAATAAGAATTTTTAGTGTTCGTACAAAATGTGAGTGCACACGTGCCAATACGCAGCAATTCCCAGTAAGCCTGTATTAGCGTATACAAAGACGATAACGTTAACTGAATATCAGGACAGCTCAGGTGAACAGGTTGTGCGCACTCGAATGGTAATTCAGCTCAGGATCGGAGTAGAAATTTGACCTAATTCAGTCATAGACTGAACATAACAAATATAGGTTTAAAACCATGAAGAAGGATCAATTTCGGCAAGAAAATCTGCAGTTTACAATCAACCTGGTAGTCTGAACGTCACTCGTAAACAACTGCTGCAGCAGCTCTGGACGCGATGATGTAGCCATGCTTACTGTGAAGTCGGAGCAGGAGTCACCAACACGTTTGTACTGCAATGATGACAACCAGAATTCAGGTCTGAGCCAATCGGAGATTCGTAGTAAGTAGACGGGTCCCAACAAAGGCGAGGCTTGGTGCTAACGCTATTTTAAAAAAAGGACAGCTGAATAGTCCACTTGAATGATAAAACTGAGATCAAATGTGACTGACAAATGTTTTCCTCTGGAGAGGCTCGGAGGATAGACGGATAACATGGATTAACGTTGGGGTTGTATATCACATATGTTGTTGCAACTTTGCGACGGCGTCCGCACTGGTTCCTCGTCGCCTGTTGAGTCTAAGTGGGTTCATTCTCATGAATAATGGCAACTATCGAAAGTGCGTGGATATTTCTAATATCGCTTTGTTCATTTCCACGCAAAACTCCCAATCAGAAATGACTCAATTATGATATAACGACCGCTATTACAAGCCAACAGCCGAGGTCAAAAACGCTTAACTAATAACATTTCACTTTCGTTGACTCAGACACCAGACTGAGCCCCATTCAATAAAGTGGACAGAAATCAAATCTGCTGAAATGAGGAATATTGGGATATGAGCCCAAACTAGCACCTGATCAATCTGTTTCGAAGGACTAGATGGAAAACATAGTGGTATGGGTGTTTCACTTGGGAAACCTCCAAAAAAGATGCGACTAAGCAGATCAAAGTTGCAAAGTGTCATTTTACGTGTCAGAAAGTACGTAAACGTAGTGCAATCTTTGGTCATTAATTACATGCTAGGCACCCAAGGAAGGTTGCAACTCAAGGGGCATGCGAAACGAAGGATAATGTAGACTTCACCAGCCATTACTTTGTGTAACTCTCTTTTACAAATGCTAAACAGCTTGGTTAACCATGGCAAATCGTCCAACAAAATCGAAGCCACTCCAATCACCAAACGAATACGCGCAGATAGTGAGAACGTATAAGACACGAAACATGACCGTGACTAACACAAACTTGCTGAGTCAAAATACAACGAATGTGGTCAATGGATGGCATACAGGCACTACGTAAATCATCTCATCCAGGTTCCAGACAAACAAAATAGCCGAAATACAACAATGGCCAGGAACACAACAGTTATAACTCAAGGCTATCAAACCTCAGCTGGATATGTCTGAAGAATGATCATTCTGTCAGTGTTGCTTTGTGAACCTAAATTAAACGAATACTATAAAATAAAACCGAATCTTAAGTGAGACAGAGAAGAAAAGTGGTTATGTTTAAACTTACAGTCCACTTTAATGTAATCCATCACTTCCACTGTTACAAAGATATATTTCAATATAATTGTGTCCTCGTATATGAAACAGAGAAAAAAGTGAGGTATGCTTCCGTGCCAAACCATAAGATCATCCAATATGTTAAATAATTTTGTTGCAGTGAAAAGGAAAAGAATATTTTTCTGCAAATCCGGTACAAGAGCCAACAGCGTGATCCACAAGCAACGAACCTATTCAGCTGCCCAACTGCGCATTCTGTTGAGCAATAGGAATATGGCTCTCCATAGCGGTGGTACACACCTAACAGGTCTGTCTCGTACATGGTGTGCCAGTCCAGTTGCAGTTATGTCTAAATAGGCAGAACAGATCGATGCCTGCATCAATCAACATCATGATCATCATCATCATAACAGCCATGAGCCTGACCAAAAAGTACTGTGGTTCGGGATGCCGCTGACCTCAACAGTGACGTGGAATATCCTAGAAGAAAACGTTAATAAGAAGGTGGAGAATTAATAAAAGAAGATTAGGCAGGAGAACTAGAAATGGTATGGATACAGGTACGCCATTGACTGCGACACATCGCCATCTCGGATAGCGTCTCTAACCAGCGGTTCGAGTGATCACGAAGACCCCATCCAGGCAGACGACACCTACCCACTATGCTCAATGGAGCAGTCAAGGTCTTCATACTTCGTGACCACGTTGTTGGTTGACCACCACGCGGTTTTACCCAACTGTTGGTGGCATCAGCATATAATGCCCGGTACGGTAAACGATCAGATGGCATACGGAGAATATGACCCAATCAACGCAAGCTGTGTACCGTGATTAATTGACCAATTGATCGCGGATCCAGAATATTCCGGAATACGCGTCGGCGAACGACCACATTGCTCACGCGATCACTCCACTTAATATGGGCCAATTAGCGGAGACAACGATGGTCAAACACAGCAAGTTTGTTGATATCTTCTTTGTGAACAGGCCACGTTTCCGAACCATAAAGCAAAATGGAGCGCACATAGGCATTATATATCCTCCCTTTCAGTGACAACCGAACGTCTTTTCGACGCCACAGATGATTCAGTCTGGCAAAGGCAACTCATGCCTTTGTAATCCTCGCTGATATCTCATCAGCGATATTACAGGCTGACGAGATAGTGCTACCCAAGTATGTGAAACTGTTCACAGTCTCAAGCGGATTACCTGCAATAAAGAAAGTAGGAGTGGAAATGCCCC
>LUCH01000267.1:129868-177077 GCA_013368495.1 Paragonimus heterotremus | reverse complement strand
GTTTAAGTTCTCGACGGTCGTCATCATATTCAGAACCAGGTGGGATCGAGCGACGCTTGTTCATGAGGTTTATCGACGTGACGGAAATCCAGTTCTGTCACAACTGAACGGCTCCATCCGAACATGCCTGTTCACAGCATGCTTTCATAGATTCGGCGATTTGTTCCCAGTGTTCATTAGGATCCTTCATCTCACTCGGACTGGGCAACTTGTTCACCAACGCCTCCTGGCAAGCGTTCTTCATATTCTCATCGCTCGAATGCCAGTCAAGCACTTTGTATTTCCGAGCGTAGGTCCTCTGGGCAAAGGACAAAACAAAACGGACAAGCACAACAGCATGGTTCGAGCCCAGGTGGTTGCTCGAAAAGGCACGACAGTCCTTAACAGAGTGGCGCCACCTGTAACTGACTGCTATGTGATCCAAGTGTGTCCACGGTTGGGAAGCACACGGAGGTCTCCAAGTGACAGTGTTTATCCTGTGTTGGAATGCGGTGCTCGAAATATACAGACCGTGAGATGCACACAGCTGCAGCAGTCTTTCGTCATTATCAGTGCGTTGTTCCTGAACACCAAACATACCTCCTAGCCTCTTCTCATCCGGAGAAAGACGACCAAGCTGAGCATTCAAATCGCCGCTAGAATCATGATGTCTGACTGTTTAGTTTGTCTCAGAAGGTCAACGAGGATGTCATAGAACGCATCTTTGGTAGTATCCGAACTGCTGTCCGTTGGAGCGTACGCCAATATAATGAATATACAACGCCTTTCTGATTCGCGTCGACAGACTTTTACCGATGTACTGAGTCTGACCGCGCACAAGCGACTGTTCACTGAGATCCAATTGAGCAAGCATTGCTCCGCTCTGGAACTCAGTACGATTCCCACTCCAGCTTGACCGCGAGATTCCGCTCCAGCGAGTGTTTTTTAATTTCTACTGTATCTGCAAGCAAAACATTGGACAAAGTTACGTTTCTGTTTGGGCGACCCAAAGCCATTAGAAAATGCGTACTGTCCAGTCCACCTCATCTTGGAATGAATCGCGAGCTTAAAAGTTTCACCTAATTCTTTCTTCAAGATTACATCCAGATGGAGCGGGTTGTCCGATCCTGTTGCAAAAGTGGACGTTAAAGAACGATGTGTTTGACTGAATGTTTGTACAACATCCGTTAGATCCTGCTCCGAGTTTGGCAGAAAATAAATATCATCTAAGCATCTCCCATGGAAATACGTTTTTAAGTTGCTCATGATAATGTTTGCCAATTATATGGACCAACGGTAGTTTCCTCATTATTGACTTAATTCTGTTGAACGCATACAACCGCGTTGATCTGGTGACGAATTTTCGAGAACAGTTGTTCAGAACATTTGGTCTGAGACGGGAATATGCAAGGAAACCAGACTGGTTCACACTTCTAGATGTCATGTAGAGCAACGTTGCGTCAAAACATTCCAGATTTTCACAAAAGACTTCAGTAGTCAGGATGTGCTACAAATACAACAGGGGGATGACCTACAAACCAATTTGAACGAAACGACTCCAAGTCACTCGACCGGCTTTTAATGAAACGGAGTTTCGCAGGGCTGAAACCACTGACTGCGCCATACGCTTATACAGAAACCGTGCAAGGTATATTATGGGGCCTCCTTTGGCTAGACGATTGAACGGGATTAAAGTTAATTTCCACAAAACTTGAGTACATTCACCGTCCTCCAAAATGAGTGGAAACACCTTGAGGAAAATGTGTAGTCCACGATGAAAGAGAACACATTAGTTTAGACAACTGTGTAGTGAGGTAAATGTCACACTGAACAACCTGTGGTCCTAACCTTAACCTTAACAGCATTCGGAACATAATCACTCGAAAATTGTGCTTAAAGTTTACGATCAACTGTTACAGCACTGAAGAAAGAATAGCATAATCTAAGTTCAACTCCATTAAGCCCTAACGCTGCATTGAAGTTCTGTAAAGACATATACGACTTAGGTCTTGCTAGCTTCCGGTGAAAGAATACACGTTAAAATGAACATATAGCATATCGTGACCCCTTCTATGATTGTATTCAACTACGAAGCTAAATTAGTGGAGACTACGTTCAATGTTCACTAGTACGAATTGCAATGCACAGAAACCGTCGGCAAAATATTGGGTGGTTTCGTGGTTTTGAAGTAAGACAAAACGGTGCACATTTCGCCCAAAACTTAATATGATAGACAGCTGGCAAAATAATGCTGGGTTCAAAAGGTCCTCAGCACCGATTATTAGATTACTGTGAAAACTGTCAAATAATGTACAAGACTACATCACCGAGTAGTAGCACAATGAGTTCAACGCGCAGGAATTTTCGATCACTGATAAACTGAGCAACATTTAGCGGAAATAGATAGACATATGGTAAAATGTTAGTGTGCTAATTTACCCACCAATGCACTCTGCAAATTCTACATAAACTGCCCGGAACAACAATAGATGAATGGGTCAACCAACCGGTTTGAATCATTCGCGCACTAATCAGGCCATCAGGTTCGTGACAAATTGAGTGACTGCGTCTGCATCTTATGTGCACTCAAAAGTGATCGACGTAGTCTGATTAGAATTGCTTCACTAGTCGGTAGAGATTCGGGCTACGATTGAGTTACAACCAAAAAAATTGAACGAGGTGGCCGGTCTAACTAGAGGACCGGTTACCAGGATGCCTGATGATGGACAAAATAGGGCAATTCGAGTTCGCAGCGGGACGCTTCTTGACACTGCAAACATTTAATAAGTAATATACTCCGCCATACACCAACAGAAGCACTGAACTTTTTATCACAGCTGCAATTAAACTAATACAGTACGTGAGTGGCGTTCTGATCGGTTGAACCGTATTTGTGAGAATATATTCCTTCCTCACACTAAAGCATACCCATTTTGGCACTCTACTCAGTGTAAATATCTATAAATTCCCCCGGATAACTTATTCATCAGCACCTTTATGATATGCTTTTCTTCTCCTACAATCCTCAAGAAGGCCACCCGAGGTGGTTGAAACGTAAAGTATTACAACTTGCTCGTAACGTTGTGTTATTCTCAATCCATTCATGAGAAACAATCACAGACTTCTACTTTACGAAACACAGCATCACTAATTTAGGCAACAACACTCATCAGACAAAATCAGGATGTCCCCTAACGTTACGTTTGTAGGGTCAGACTTGAGCAAATCTATTGCGAGATTGTCTTTCAATCATTCCTAACGGTACACCTGTCAATGTGGAACCCAACAGTCTACCCATAAATACATCGTCAAATGGTCACATTCAAATTCAAAACAAATTTTTGAACGCAGAAACGATAAAATCTAATGGAGTGCAGGCTTATATTCTAACCGAATACCTCGACCTTATAATTTTTTAGCAATAACTTCCCTAATATTATGTCACCTGATGTAATTACACTGGCCCAGTATAAAGGTAACCCAATGGTTTCAAGAGATTTCGGATGGGTTGCTCTTCTTATCTCAAACATCTACCCATGAATCTTTATACGTGAACTAGGTAGTGATTCGGCTGATGTCTAGAGTGAACAGGGAGAATAGCCATCATTTTGTCAGCGTACAGATAGCATCGATTATAAAAGTAGTAGATTACATAAGTGATCATCAACTGGTTGTAAGTTGTTGCACGCAAATGCATACTATCGACACTCGGTCGTAAATTGTGGACACGCCCTTTGCATAACAGTTTGGAGTGAGGGTAAACAACTAACAAGAAACACCCAATCGTCAGGGTCAATCACATACACCAAAGAGGACGGAGAAAGTGTTCAGTTGTCGTTCTGGTGTATGTAGAGAGATTGATTCAAGACATCGAATTGATGAATGTAATAAGAACCTTCAAAAGTGGTAGTTAGGTGCTTAATAACACGCAATATTGTGATTATTGTAATATACCCGATAAGAAGGAGAACAAGAGTTCGTCAGCTATCGTTTATCAAGAACACGTAATACTATTACAAAAGTAAGGAGGGGGTTAGAAACAATATGAAACATCACGTCACGGTTCGTTCAGATAGTTTGTCCTCAATTGGGGCTTCTTCTTCGGAGACTACATTTTATGTAGTCAGTAATTAGCCGAAGTTTAAAACATATGACGCGCGTTTTCTCAGTTTGGGTTTCGCTTTGCACTATACGCACAGAAAATAAGGTAGGAAGCACATGATGATGACAATGCTGAAAGATAAAACTGATACGCGTAGAGATTATGAAGAAGTGGACAAAGCAGTGCGACAACCCTCTTAATTAGTTTGGATTTTCAGGTTTACAAGAACATCGCCTTGTTTGCCCGATAGGGCAAAAACTTTGTCCTGTGCAACTTCTCTCATGAATCGTTGTGGCAAAGACCTCATTAGTATGACTGCATGACATTTTCAAATATACCGGTAAAACGTACCAGACTCTGATTTATGGGCTACAAACACGGAACAATGTACCGCTGAAATGAACCAGACATCACAATCGTGTATTTGGACTGTACATACGGATTCAGAGTGCACATACACTTCGCAAAAGAAGCACGTCTTAAAATCGTCAGCGGTGAAACAAAATGTCAAGTTTTAATCCAACCAATGAAACGCGACCACTGATATTATCATTTACCTATACATTAGCATTCAGTTAACAGTAAAAACATTATCAATAAGCTTCTGTTAATACAAAACCGATAACTTGTAAATTGTTGGGGACAAAGCATATTCCGAAAATCGCATGTCGTCAATCTCTTTTGAACAGAGGATCGGATAGTGTGGAAAGGACAAACTTAGAACAACAAAAATGTAGGAGACACAATCACGTTAAGAACCGGTCCTAAAACGTTGAATGAAACTGTAATGAACCAGATGATTTCAGTCGGATGATGCAATTGAAAATAGATCAGGAAAGATTGACAAACGGACGTATTTCCCAAAAAAGCACCGGATTAATATCCAACATAACATATCCTCAAAAAGATCACAATGCGAGTTACACAATGGTCAAGACCACACCAGTACAACAGATAAGATAGGTTACATAACCTGCTGAACGAAATAACGAAGTTAGCCCGTGCCAAAATAAGCACACGGCCCACACTCTCTAATTGGTGCACTTCACTCGTGTGCGCACGTTCTGAACGTGGACTGTTTGTGTGGTCAACTTTTGCTCAATACCGTCATTTTTCTGCTCACAAGTTTTCACATTAGTATGAACATCTCATTATGGCCTAGACTGGCATGACAAAATACCACGTACGTCAAACAGCCTATTCATCACAATGTCGTTCGTTTGGGTTCATATACCGTTTCTAACGTTACCGTCACTTGGTCACTTGGTATATAGCCGTCAGGATGAAAATGCTCTTGACGTTCTTTGTGACGAAAGTTCGTGCTAGCGAGCAACATATGGTACCCCGGGCACACATCCAAAGGTCCGCCCCCTCACCTCAACGAAAACTGTAAGGAGCGAACAGAGCTGGACAATTCAATGCGGATCTCTGAAGACACTCATTTACGATTGGTTAGACTTTCTGGGGGTACAGAGTAGATCGCGTGGAGAACAATTAACGACGCGATCGTGATATATGAGAACCTTCGCAATTTCAGTGATTAAACTGGGTAGACGTCGTTTGCCCCTCTGAAGTCCTCATGATCGTTGGGTAGAAATGCTACCCCAAAACGCAATGTACCACAGCCAAAGGCGTACCTGAATTCATACAATTTCTAGTCCATTCGCCCAGAGGTCTTATCAATTCGTAACCTTCCTGGCAGTTTTCTTCATCTAGGATATTCTACGTCATTGTTGAGGTACACGGTAGCCCCAGTCACAATACTATCTGACCAAGACCAATGAAGTTGTAAAGGAATCGGCAGGCTTTCTGCTGTCCAGTATGTAAATATGTAAGTACAGTGAAGGCCGCTAGTTTGAAAGGCGTCAGATTGAACAATAGCAGTTGTGGCGGGCTTCATGTGATATGATGATCGGAGCGGTAAATGGAGAAGATTAGCTTGACTTGCGTCACAGGCCCTACTACCAAACATAATGTGCGTAACAGCGATCAAAACAGCAACCATAAAAGCATTCTAACTAACGGTTGTCTGAAGAAGAGAAAGTGATCACAGATTGTTTGAAGGGAGGCAAAACCTTATGTTACAGTGGATGAATATGGTTCGTAGTTGAACACCTTGAGTTGAGGGCGTAAAACGACTGGTAGTGCCTATAGATGGTTTGATTGAACTGAACACTCTGTTGTTCAGGCCGCAGTAGGTGTAGCTGATTTGGGGGGAACTCATCCCGGATCTTCACTCAGGCGCATAACTCTTAAGGCAGTAGGGTAAAATAAGGAGCTTGTGGCCCAGTGAGGGTTAGTGACCGATTCGTGTGTCTTCCTAAAGCGGAATAGTGCGCTAGGTCCCTACCTAGGACGTTCATCACGTTCGTTAGATCTGCTAGCTGCCCCAACATGAATGAAACTATCAACGTCGTGTGCACATTGGTGGGGTCGGCTGCAGTAGTTCGTCATGACCCGTAATTCGACACACATCGCTAGGGTTCCGGTTCCTCAGTGATCACAATGCCGCAACTCACTCGTGAAGCACGTTCAAAAACGATGCACTGAAAATACTTCATTACGCTGCTTGTTGCCCCTTCCCACGTACTTCACATACTTAATCTGACTCGGCCCGTATTATTACAAATAGTGCAATAGAAACTTCATTTATTGTTTTGAAAAAAAGTTTTTGTATTAGATGTGCTTCTCCCGGAACCAAACTTTTACCACCAAACCAAGCCATATCGTGCCTCACAAATAGGGTAAAAAGTAATGATCACATTTCTGTCAAAAGATTTACTCTACCAGCTGAGCTACAAAGACACGCCGGAAGCTCAGAAATTTCACATTTGGACCTGGTAACTACCCAACCAACTGTGTCATATGGAATCCACCAAATGATCCAGCCGATTGACTGCCCAAGCAGGACTTCTCGATCGGTTCACGCTGGAATCAACCAACGCCACTAATGAGCATTGACGTAGAATTATTGATTCGAATCCAGCCGAAGTGCAGATTTTTCGCAAATGGATCTCTTATAAATAATCAGATCAACCAAACTAATTATCAGTAATTCAAAGATTTACTATTGTCACTACTACACTAATCCGTCAAAGCCTCCATGGCTACCCACGTTACGAATGCTAGCGGAAAACCTCTCTGATTGAAACGCAGTGGATGTTTTGAGAATTGGGCCGTCGCTTCACCAGATGCCCGTAAGTATACCAAGCAAATCTCGTAGAAACCATCGTTGTGCTAATCTGCCTAACGTATCTATTGGTTACATATTGTGCGAAAAATATGCGGCAAATTTGTCTAAAGCAAAGTGCTAAACTACTCTTATTTCCCAACTGCACCTGGTCCCTTTAGCCTACAAATAGCCTGTATCAGGCACACTAATGAAAATGCCATAAAAACAGCCAATGCATTTAACTGGAGTATCCGGTGACGGCTGTTGTATATGCATCAAGGCCGCCAGTGTGCCCCACGCTCGAGCTGTGTTCCGATTGGTCGTATCATCAGTGACCGACTCATTCAACCACGCAAATAAGAATGAGGCTACCGCCTGTAAAAAGGACAATATAGCTGCACTTCTACTGAGTCACGTGTTCTCTCAATCGTTGTTATAGTCAGTAGGCTTTAATGTTGATTGCACAGGAATACGAACACAACAATTAAAAGCTCACCAAATGGCCTACATAGCGTATTAACGACCATTGAATTCTCTCACAGTTCTCGATGCCTACTGGCACGATCCTGTCGATTAGCGTACAAGCATTGCCTTGGAAAAGAGCACTGCTTTTACTTACTTACGCTGTTCTCGATGCAACGGACATTGTGCGATGCATTCCTGTTAATGTCTAGAAAATATTAACGTGTTTCAAATTGTTCAAAGCTTATCGACATCCTTCCAGCAGAATGGTACTACCAAACCTAACCGTTCAAAAAACATGCACAGGGATAAGAGTTCCCATGGTTCCTACCTTGAACAGTTGAAAGATTCACTGAGCTCAGCCAATCCGTCATGAAACAGGGTTAACAGTGAACCCGGTCATCGACATACAACACTGAATGGAGCTTGAGAAGTGATGATAGAAAAGGTTGCAATGTTAAGGCCTTTCGACTAACAGCGGAGGTCGTTACATGACTATGAATCACCTACGATTGCCACGATGTCGTCAGCATCATCCATACTACCTGGATGATAAAGGTCATTGCAAAATCCACCCCCATTATATTGTTAACGAGGTTAGAGGGGAAAGGTGACATGCGGACCACGCCGGACAGGTTGAGCGACCGAGCTGGTTTGTATGGAATGCGCTTTGCACCTTCAAAGTGCAGTTGTTGCTTCAAGGCTGGAACACTTCAACTTCTACTTTCTTCATTGCAGATTATCCGCTTGAGACTGTAAATAGTTTCACATATTTGGGTAGCACTATCTCGTCAGCCTGTAATATTGCTGATGAGATATCAGCGAGGATTACAAAGGCACGAGTCGCCTCTGCCAAACTGCGTCATCTGTGGAGTCGAAAAGACGTCCGGTTGTCGCTTAAAGGAAGGATATATAACGCCTGTATGCGTTCCATTTTGCTTTATGATTCGGAAACGTGGCCTGTTCACAAAGAAAATATTAACAGACTTGTTGTGTTTGACCATCATTGTCTTCACCAATTGGCCCATATTAAGTAGACTGATTGCGTGAGCGCGTATTCCGGAACGCTCAGGATGTGCGATCAATTGGTCAATTAATCACGGTACACAGCTTGCATTGGTTGGGTCACGTACTCCGTATGTCATCTGATCGTTTACCGTACCGGGCATTATATGCTGATGCCATCAACAATTGGGTAAAACCACGTGGTGGTCAACCAACAACGTGGTCACGAAATATGAAGACTCTGACTGCTCCATTGAGCAAAGTGGGTAGGTGTCGTCTGCCTGGATGGGGTCTTCGTGATCACTCGAACCGCTGGTTAGAGACGCCATCCGAGATGGCGACGTGTGGGATTCAGTGGTGTACCTGTATCCATACCATTTCTAGTTCTTCCGCTTAGTCTCCTCTTATTAACTTTTGACTTCCTTAGTAACGTTTTCTTTTAGGATATTCCACGTCACTGTTGAGGTGAGCGGCGGCCCCAGCCACAGTACTTTTTGGTTAGGCTCATGGCTGTTATGATGACGATGATAAAACTTCTTAACTGCCACCAACTGTTCACCATCAAGAGTAAGAAGCATAGTTCTGCCAACTCCGCAAATGCACCTCGCACTTAGTAAATGCAAAAGCCATACCAAACCGACGGACTGAGGGTTCTAATCCGTCTAAGATGTTCTGGCCCCCCTGGTAACCTTTACAGATTAGAGTGTCGTCTGCATATTCTATGTCTGGAAGACGAGTGCCTGGGAACAACTCCACGCCATCATAATCACAGTTTGTCAGGGCACATTATAAGATCTCGTCTACTGCAAAGGTGAATGGAAAAATGGAGGCTGGACAGCTTTGTCGCACCCCGCTTGAGATGTTTAAGGTAGGTAATAAGCTGCAATAAACCCTAACACTGCCCGATCTGACAGTAGACTGTTTGCAGGATATTTACATACTTTGGCAGATTCTTTCTAGATAGACAGTCTCAGCGTGCAGCTCTGTCAACCGAATCGAAAGTCCTTCTGATGTCTAAAGAGATAGCAACTGTTAGTTTTCTACCTGAATGGTGGAGTTCAAGCATCCGGCGAAGTGTGAAGGTGTAATTAATGCAGCTACGTCCAGGGTGAAACCTAGCTT
This sequence comes from Paragonimus heterotremus, assembly GCA_013368495.1. Classification (NCBI taxonomy): domain Eukaryota; kingdom Metazoa; phylum Platyhelminthes; class Trematoda; order Plagiorchiida; family Troglotrematidae; genus Paragonimus; species Paragonimus heterotremus. Next base: position 167,235 of record LUCH01000267.1, on the reverse strand, counting down.
GCTTCTCATGGATCCGTTACTCGCACGTTTCGCTTAGTCTACGGAGTATAATGGCTGGGAGCAGATTCGACGAAACAGGAACCAGGATAGTCCATCTGGGATTTGCACATGAATTGCGTGAGCCCTTCTTGAAAATGGAGACGAAGTTAGCCAAACCCCAATCACTTGGAACAGCTTCACTCCTGGAACAGGGCCCTCAGCTCTTTAACTGAGGCCAGACCCCCAGCAACAAAAACGGCAGGAGAGAGTTCGTCTTTGTCAGTTATCTTATTACGTTTCAGAAACTTGGTATCGAGACTTCTATTTCCGATTTCGAATAGACGACAACAGAACAATGAGCACAAGCACAGCCCGAAGACGTAGTCAACGGCGTGAATGGCCGATGGAACTGCTGTTGGAAGCGTTTAGCCCAGCGTCCTAAGCATCGTTGCAGGCTATGGATAAGCTCATTACTGCCTCCACCACAATTGGCTTCCTGCTACCAGTTGCTCGGATGAGATGGAAAAGCTTCCGAGAGTTCCCGGTAGCAGCGAACTGTTCTATCTCGATAGTGCATTGTGCCCACCAGGCCTCGCGATCCTCTCGCAGGTGCTTCCGGAGTAGCCTTGTCGGTCGAGTTATACTCATTGCTAGCTGGAATATTCCGGTGAGCGTCGAGAAATTCCAGTGATCGCATAGAGAACCAGTGGTTGGCAGCCGAACGAGTAGTAGTATCACACGAGGCAGTACCGCCCTTATACATTTCATGCCGTATATGTGCCCAATGTGCTTCCCTGTCGTCTGGTGGATGGGGATATAGACTAGAGGCAAGCGCACAGTAGTAAGCGTAAAGCGTCTGTGGTCCTGCTAGTTTAGATACGTCAATCTGTGGTTGACGGAGAAGTAGCCTCCTAACAAAACACAAAGCGAACTTGGCACATAACAGTGCATGACGTTCAGAACGTCAAAAATTGGACCGTTATCAGCACAGAGCCGCAACAAACGTTCACCACTGTTCGTTCGATGGGTATCGTAAAGGTGCGGGCCACCTATCTCAAGCTCGTCAACGCTTAGCCTGTCTATTTAAACGTTCAGTCTCCAGCCAGTATTGCAGTGTCCGTGCACCGCGCGGTGTGTAGAAGGGTAGTGAGCTGATGATAAAAGTCATTACCGTTGACTGCGTCTGCATTACATTCTATGGGGGAATACGCCGAAACAGGTAGACAGCGTTTGTGATGGGCATCTTTCGATGCTCCAACCGTATCTCCCAGTACGACAGTGAAGAGGAGGCTGTTGACGGATATCCAGTCAAACAGCGCTTTCTCCGCATGGTGAGACGGCTGACGGAGATTGGAAATGCAGCACCCAGCTAGAACCTTGAAACCGTCTCAGCAAAACAACAGATATTAATGGTGAGGATCTCCAAAGTACGTGCAAGAACTGCCTGCTGAACTACATGCAAAAGTGTTCGAACATTAAAGGCGACAAGTTTAAATGTTCAGCAGGCGAGTAGTGGCGTGTGTCCTTCCGGCAAAAGAACCTGGGTGTTTGACATACTATAATTCTGGTTATGATTTCCGTCGTGAACGGTAAACGATACAAGTCTTTGGTGTGTGTGAGAAAACAGGATTGAAGTGTCATTAAGTGAATGGGAAAAGTTAGTGCGGCAAAATTTGCCTTCAGTTATTCAAGATACCCGGTACACCCTGTAGATTCGTTGAAGCCGGTGATCACCGACTTGATTCGTACGCCTTCCAAGTGGGTTGTCCATGGTTGGAAGAGACTGATGTCAGTGCGCCATACGGATAGCACGCCAGATGAATATGTCCGGGAGCTTAGGTCTTCCCGTTTGTGTACCCGGAACATTTTGTGACAGGGTGACATACGTCATGGTGTAGTACCGCTTTTCATAGGAGACCCGGTTGCCAACCGTGAATCCACCACATCATCGTAGTACTACCTTGCATTGTCCGCAACTGCTTAATCGCCTGGAGAGTCTAGTCTTATTCGCAGTTAGCCCCACGTGAAAGGCCATTTCATAGTCTGCAGCCTGGGGACGTGCCCGATGGCGTCGACTAATCTCATCTGTTAACCAAGGCACCCGTTTTAACTAGTCCAACGAGTGTTACTTGAGACAAGATTTATCATTACAGCCTTCGATTCATACTGTCAGTTGGAAGGGCGCTGTGCAGGAGTTGGACTTACAGCTCACCGTAAAACGATTGAGAAAAACGGAAATAAACAAAAATGATAACTGCATGTGACGAAGAAAAGTTAGTAATCACTTAGGTGACTGTGATAGGTTGCTCAGACAGTAATGTGAATTGTCTGGCAACCGGTAACAACGAATTTACTTAAATGCGCGGAAAGAAAACCCCCATACAAAAATGAATGAAACAACACTCTTCAATACACCACCTTCCGGGTTGTATCTATTTTATTTCGATTTAAAACAAGGTAACCCAAAAAAAGAAAAAGAGAACGAACACAAAGTAATCGTTAAAAGACCCTCGCAGTTTAAAACGGCATCGCATCTGTCAATTGCATGGACAAGAAAGGTGAGTAAACGGAATCGGTTGAAGAACAAATTAGAAAACAAAATTAGAGCAACCAAACCCGTTGTCTATTTGGGTTTCTTTCTTGTCTTCTTGTCAGGATTGACAGCTTTCCAGAGGTCTAGAAACAAGAGAAAAAAGCGCCACAGTGTTAACCGTCGAAACATAGGTCAAGAGGACAAATACGAAACTGTGGAAACATTGATGTAACAAACAAACAAAACGTAATTTTAGCGAATGTCCAAACAGTTTAGTTTATGTGTACGTCAACATGATTCCTAATTTTTCTCAGTTCCACAGTTCAAACGGTTGATAAAAATGTAAAAAATCAGACGAAAATATTCATCGCAAATACAATGAATAAATCTGAAAAAAAAAGGCTACACAGACCATCTCATATTTAATTATGTAATGTTGTCCTCTTATCAATCTTTCGGAATTTGTTATCAATCAAACGATTAACGAAAGATGTCCATTGCAAAGTCGGAAAGGAGTGAACAATCTTGTCGAAAATGAATCTGGTAAAACCCGTGGGGATCCAATCATCTAGAGGTCTAGTCATAAAAAATGACATATGTACTGAGCATAAGCTTGTTTAGAGGATGAGATAAAAGACAGACTTATCAACAGAATCGAGTGCCTGACAGATGCCTAACAAAGATGAACCAAATAGTTGCAACGTAAACAACCATAACTGTTGTTAGCACAACTGAATATTCGGCAGTCTTATTTTCTCATTTTAACTGGGAAAGACTTGGAGCTTCCTCAGGGATGATGACTACTTGTGAACTGTAGGCTAGGAATCATTCCTCGAAGACACTGTTTACGATAGCCGACTATTGGGCAAAATCATGCCGATACCCCAATTAAACGCCATCCACTTTCGTTACTTCAAGTGAATCGCATGGACAGAACAAACAAATACAACCAACGTTACCGGATGACTGAGCAACCCTAACGTATGTATCAGCTCGGTTGGAAAGGTTTACAATGGCTAAACAATGCAGTTTCATCACGGAGGGTGAGGTACGGGAACTCGTGCACAACAGCACTGAGGAGCACTGTCGAAAATAAATAACACAACGTTCACGCAGTCCAAGGGAGCACAGAAACATCACATCAAATTTCGTAAGGGTCTCGCAGTTAGTATGCTTAAGTCGATAGGAGCATCGGCCTGTAACCCATAAGTTAGAGAGTTTAATGTCCAAGGTAAAACGGGAATGGACGTTCAGTGTGGTTGAGACCAAAACAGAGGTTACGATGCTACGGTGATCTCTGCCGAGTACACAAACATTCGTCATTATCACCGTACAATCACGGCGGTGGATGGTATCATTGCCCAGCTGTCACGTAACCATGGAAGGATAGAATCAACATCCGTTAACAAAGTATCTTATCAACAAACAATCGAATTGCACATGAGACTGGGTAGATACATACAAGAGAAACTTTCACGCGACTGTTACTGCTTGCAACAATGATAAGAACAGTGAACCTGATTAAACGCCATTGTTGTTAACGCTCTCAAACAGAGGCCAGGTGAGTTACGAGATTGAAGCACGAAAACGGACTGCAGTTTCTGAGCTAGAAGCGACTGTTTTAATGTCCCACCATCAAAAAATCCACAGAACACTGTGTACCATAAGTAGGTGAGCCAGGAAATATACAAAGAATGCACAGAGTGGTACACGATAAAACAATACTGATGAGAAATAGTCTGGAAGAGTAGATTCATTTTGTTCACATGATCAAAAGTCTACCTTCCAATTCTCAGACTGTTTGCCCGCTGAGACACGTGAATGAACACAAATATGGACTACTGAAGATCTTAATAGTCCTGATATTCCACATGTTTCTGAGTTCACATGTATAGAGCATACGCATGCATACTTTTGGAGTTTGAATCGAATTTATTTTGACGATAATCGGCCCATATTAAAAGCTCTGCTAGCTTGCAAAGTTGAGTTTGTACACACACAGGATGAGTGGCAGTAAGTCAGTACGCAAGGATCAGATGTGTATGTAGGGTTTACCGTAAGATCTATCGTATTCAGTCAAAATGAATGAAAAAACCTGACGATATCATCTATGTGTGTTTGCGTTTTTGCACGACCTTTGAGAGATAGGATTCAGTTATCTAGTCGACACTGTTGTACTAAGCCCACACAATATGACATTTATCAACTAGCCTGACTCAACATACGTTCATGGGGCTCGGTACACCAACTAAAAAGTCTACAGGTGTCAATCGAGTAAAATGTAGACGGTGGAGAGATAAGTCGTGATTCCACCGCGGGAAGTTGACTGGTAAAGCATGCTCAAATATCACACAGCTTTTCAATGACATCACGTACGATAAAATATTGATGTGTTCAGACCAAGCTCACACCAACAACTTTGTTCATTTGTTGCCCAGTAGCATACAATGCTCGTGGTATGGTCTTTAGCCGAACGATGACATGAAGAACATGTAGGTTAGTGTGATTATCGATCAGAGGAGGAGTCACTGGTATCCACAGTTAACATGGAAAACCATGTGCTTCTGATGTCTAGTTCACGTTGATTGAATGATGCCATCTACCATTAAAAGTACCTAATCCGTACAAGCTGAACAGACAAAATATCCTGTTCGTTTCTCAACCGAGGTTGCATATGGCCAACCGGATTTGTTGAGCACTGCAAGAGGAAGAAAATTCTCCTGAACAGTGTCTATTTCCTAATCGCATCCATTCAAACAATACATCTTGATGTCTTTCTGTTTCCGTTTTTAATTCCAGAAAATCAAGTACGTCATCGACGGTATAGACAAACTAAATTGTTTCAACAAACGTTATGCTCAATGCCAGGACGGTATACGCACGCCAAACCCCTTACATGCTTGTGCGCACAAAATACTTCTCACCAATCCATCGCAGAAGAAAAAAATAGTCTCAGTTATGCAACAGTACCATTTTTCGATAATGCTACCTTGAAAAACACTGAGTTCTCTTTAACAAAAGCAGAAATAAGGTGTCGGTTGCATTTCGTTTACTTTTCTCAGTCGTAAACGTGAAACATGCAAGCTATATTCATCATGTAAACAGAAACACAGTAATTAGAAACGGAAATAACGACACCAAATGTTAGGTAATCAGTACCATAGCAACCCGACAGGTTACCTCAGCCACCTCCCCTATGCACACAACGCCGGATGATGTTGAATATGCATTGCATCGCTAAAAGAGTAGTTTCCGGTTCCTATTATGCAACAGTATACTGAATGAACCAAACTGATCAACTTCACGATCTACCCTCAAGTGTTTAGCAGCTGGCTCACAAAGCTGAGTTTGGCACCAGGTATTTCAACCAGTTCAAAATGTGTTCGGTAATTCGCTGTGGAAGTTGTTAACCTGTTCTACCTATATACACATCACCGTAGCTACAAGCGGACAGGATAGCTTGATGGGATGTGTTCATGATTATATGAAACTGATCCTTTAGCAGTTTGAACCAAATAAAACTGCTGAACCACATAGGTGTCAGATAGGACAGATTTAAATGTGACTGATACTCTCCACCAGAGTATTCTCTTTGAACTGCAAAAGTAGAAGCATACTCTACTTTTGACCTGCTTCGATCAGCTCATTATTATTGCTCGCCTCAATGAAATCTTCAGGATGGGTAAACTTTTCTTCAGTATCCTTTATTCCGTCTGTAGTTTACTTCAGTTGACCAGGAAAGCATGTTCAGGCCAAGCCCTGTTAGTGTGCAATCGTAGGAAGAGTGAAAAAACTGACGATACTGACCACGTCATGTTGACTTATTAACCGGCGTCGTAAGATGACACCTGTAATTCTGGTATTGGAAACAACCAAAAAATCAAACTATAGTTTGATTCAAATTCGTAAGATAAATAAAAGTTTGGGCAAATAGTAAGAAAACGGTCAAAAAACAAAACAAAATGATCGACATCGATAAACAGTAAAATAGCATCAACGTATCGAGTGTAAAATAAAGCTTTGGCAACATTATCCGGAACATACTGTTCAAGCATTCCGAAGATATAGACTGAACATCACCCACAATTGATCGCAGCTGTCGCATTCCCATAGACTTTCCAGTCGGCCCCTTTCAAACAACCGAAGCACTAGACTTAAGTTTCGCTCTCATTAGAGCTCGTCGGTAGTGTATACCATCGCCACTGCTGGGACTTGAACCACGGCCACGTTGTTCATGAGGCAACCGTGTTTACTACTGCGCCATTCACCTCACATCACGTACGACCGGATCATCATATGTGAACGGTCAACCATTTTCACATGTGAATAATTATCAGGTTGACAGATCATCTCGATAGGAGACAGTTACTGTCTGTTAACTCCAATCGATGACCCTTTGACTAGGGTTTCTCTCCAAGTTGAAATCACAGAAATTATTGACTTGTTGAGCGGTATTTGATTAGTGATCATTACTTACAAGCGAAGGTGGTTGAGTGTTCACATATGATAATTCGGTCGTGCCTAATGTGAAGTCAACGGCACAGTGGTAAACACGGTTGCCTCATGAACAGCATGACCAAGGTTCTAGCCCCGGCAGTGGCGAGGTTATGTACTACTGACGAGCTCTAATCAGGGCGAAGGGGGCCGACTGGAACCTTTATGGGAATGCGAAAGCTGCGTAGGGATAAAAGTTTTCGGATGAGGTCATAAATGTGTGCTAACCAACAGGCAACTATGTGGTAAGCAGATTTGTTCATGCAAAAAATTAAATGTCGAGGTGCGCCATGTTTGTACGCTTTTTGGAACAACAGCATTCTTTCGCGTTGTCGAGTGACTACAACTCTGTATATTGAGTCACAGATATATGTACAGGTAACATCAATATTTACAGTTACTTTGCAATCTGATTTCCCAAAATATATATTATTTTTAATCGTTTGGTCTATTTTAAACTTTCAGCGATCTTCCACAATGAAGTCCATTTTCGTTCTCACTCCTTGGCAATATCAGAGTCGTTACCCAGTCTAAGTAATAACAAAGACGGATATTATCTCGGTTGTTTCATGGCCTGATGGTGTTCTCGTTTTGGAAAGCACTGCTAGCAAACAAGTGCAGATAAAAATTGGTCACATACACGGACAGTTACACGGAAATAGCCCATATCATCAGAAAAGGTGGACGACAGCATACTCAAACGACCAAATTGAACTTCCGTATTCAATTTGTTAACATTGGTGTTGTTGGGTGGCATTCTGCAGTTCAGTCCAAGTGAAAGGACACTCGGTTGCACCTGTATGTGAACTAAGTAGACAAACGATTGAGTACAAATGTGAAACTATCGCTAGAAAACACACTAGTATTGGCTGATTGTGAGAGAACGCGTTGGAATGAACGAAGGATTTATGCCATAGTGTTATTACGTGCACCTCTCGAAATGAATTCACATTTAATCTGGGACACCAATGACAATTCGTCGAGGGCTCCGGAGAATCTAAGTTGAGTTTCCGCAAACGAATCTAGCTTCCCAGAGCTGTATCAACATGCGAACCCGGTAATCTCACGAGGATGACGCTGCTTCACGATAGTGTCCCGTTAGACAATAGCTTAACAAAACACAACAAAAAATGACCTGACATAACACGGTTCTCATAGAGACCAGCATGTGTCCGTTCAACTGTTGTCTTGCATCATAACAGCAAACAACCCAATGATTACACGGTTGAGAAACGTGGAACACTCAGCCCACTCTTACCACTCCGCCAGAGCAGGAACCTGAATGAAAAATATATCGCAACATATGTCACTATTCCTTCCTGATGAAACAACGTTTACATCAAACTAAGTTAAAACACCTCAGTCTCTATCGCTTACACACACACACGATTGATCGAATTATTGCGAGGTAGGTTTCCACAGAAGCTAACCAGTGTAAATCGACTGCAAAGGAAAGCATCTCACATAAGTTTTTGCCGAACCCATCATGCACATACATGGTTGACGGCCGTCGATTAGGACTGGCCTGCCACAATGACCGAAGTCAAAGGATGACTGTGGATAACACTCAGCACAAGTGGAATGCGCTGCAGCACTCGCGGTTCCACTCACAAACATTTCCAGTGTTAACCCGAAGGAATAAGACCAGGTATCCTGTGAACGGAGGCCTTTACGGTTCACCCGGCCAATACGCACACACACACACACACACACACAGATTCAGTGAGTGCATTCAACCAAGAAAAAATATTCTATTAAGTTACTGGAAACAATACTAAGTGCCGATGGTTCGGTTACCACAAGAAGTAATCGGACGACTAGGTAAATAAGACACGTTCGTGGGAAATAAATTCGATTGTGTTTCTGCGTTGTAAAGCCCTAATTTGTTAGTCACCAACCAGCCATCAATCCAACTGAGTCGATCAATAGGGAACGAAGCGTAGATCAAGGACACGATCGTAGTAATTCCATATCATAATGTTTTTACACGCGTAAAAATTTTCGTTGACCAAAGTTACAAGTGGCAATCGAGATGCTGGAATCAATACTTATTCGTCACTGAAGGAAACCAAGACGGACAATTATTTTCGATGTCATCATCAGATCAATACAACTGGGTTCTACGAAGGTAAAAAAAAAGTAGGTAAACAACGCAAGGAAGTTTATCAGAAGGTCACTGGGTCATGTAGTGTTACAAAAATTCCAAGCTGCTGACATTGAGCCTGAAAAACAAATTCTCTGTTTTCGACCGACCCGCAATTGTGTACTCATTTTTCTGTCGTTATACAGCAGATTATGCGAGTCAAGCGATGAGGCATTTGTCCAAACACACCAAAGAACATTATCTAGCGCGGTTCGTGACAAGTTTGACCAAATCTGTCTACGCACACAGACCTAGCCGACACTGATCACCGGATTGAACTCACTGAGGCTTTCCCCGTAGTCCACAGAGTTTCGGCCAACCACCCCGAATTGGTCAGATGACAGACCCTGGCTGCTGCTGAATCGATCGCTATTCGATTATGGAGTTTGACTTTCGGTTCACGTACAAAATTCGTGCAGCTGCAGTGGCCAAAGATCACACCATTGGTCTGTGTGCCTATCCAAACTCCAATCGACAACTCTGTGAAGTTATGGTGGGTGGAACTCCGAAAGACACCGGTGATTCACCGTCTAAGTGACTAACTTACAGAAGCTTGGAATTTTGCTAACGGTTCGCACGACACAATGACATTCTGATAAACTTCTTTGCATTGTTTACATACTGTTTTGACTTCACGCAACCTACATAATTGAACTGATCTGATGATGATTTATCGGAAACAATTGTTCATCAATATTCTCTACTATGACTAGTTGGAGTTTTTGTGAAATTAATTTCCAACGTCGCTGTGTTGAACTCAGTTAAACAACCTAGCAAAATACGACGAACAACTTCACCACGATCAATCTTCCTTTAAACAGTATGAAAAGATTTCACTGAATGAAATTAGCATACAATGAGAAGACAAAAATCGAAAACCGGAGTTCAATAAAAACACCCTTGAGACAATAGTATTGGTAGAATTAATGTATCGAGCAAAAACGGAACAGTATTCAAAGAATTTACATAACAGACAGTCTGAAACCACAATGTGGCTGACTGCTATAATCCATTTTGAAAATGCATCAAAATTAGATTGAACCTAGAAATGTAATCATGTAATCATCTACCAAAGGTCAAGCATCTTGATTGTTATAAATTGAACGCTGTTTGTGTTTACTCGTATCCAAATAAACTTTCTGTTTATCCCGGTTGAAACAATGTACAGAACTTGAGTTTCATCTAGGGTCCAGTTCATCTCAATGGTACACAGTCTTGCCCGGATGGAAATGTTCAATCGATAACTGAAGTATGGCTCAAAGGCTTCAGCATAACCAAAGGACTATGATCACAGGATTATAGATTAGAGTGAATAATAGTGATGTCATTTCCTTTCTTCAAACTGGACACTATCGATGATTCTGTCAAGACTACTGTGAGGTTAATGGAATAGCAGTTAACACGTTCGCCTGACAATCACGATCATCGGAGCACAAATTCTAGCCCTAATCGGTATATCCACCAAAGATGAACTGTGGTAAGAGTTAAACTTGAGTCAAGTGTCTTTTTTCGAAGTGGGTTAAACGAAAAGCGTATTTAAATAAGAAATACGAATGCGTTTTAATTTGTAAACACATATATTCATAAACCTTAAGTCAGTTGGATAAACATCTACATTGAGTCCACAGCGAATTACTATTCTATCTGAAGAACAGCGAGGTGAGTTGTTACGCAACTCAATGTTAGTAGTAATAGGAGTAATAATATGAAAAATACATGGCTGAAATAGAGACAACAATAGAAGCCATCAAGAGTCAGTTTTACCATTAGAATGAGGGCTGGGATCGGTTCCGAGGAATGCAAACGACGTGAGTCTCTATAGCAATCCTAAGTGCTGATCACCGGCCGATCCCGTCAGTGTACATTAACACATACGCCCATCAGCGGTAGCGAATTTCTCCATTCCGGCCAGTCACTCTTTACAAAAACCGTATAGCGAAGTAACAAAATGTTGATGTGTCTTCCTGACACTAGACTGAGTAGGGGTCACAGCTCTTAATGTAAAGCAGCTTTTTGCCCGTTTCACCTTATGTCAGTGATAGGCGATTTTTGTTGCCAAACATGTGTGCAACAGTCTTAAACGTCATTATACACATACTCACTTGTTGTATGACTCAAGAACCTCTATTTGTACAGGCGCAGTGAAACCCTACAGTTAGACTGGGACCGCGCAAACATACCACATTGTTTCCTTTGGAGCGCAAAACCGTTCGAGCGTATTTACCGTGAAGTGTTAACTGGACCATACCTGGGTTGTGAAACTAGCACATGAGAGACAATCGAGAGAACGTGATAGCACGACTTTGCAAGCCTCCGTTGTGCCGTTATTGTGATCAATTCTCGGTATTCACAAGACTGGCAGTTGTACACCGGGTGAGAATACAGAGGCGATGTATATGTAGCTCCACTCATAGAGTAGATAATCTCGAGCAAAAGCGACCACAGTGATCACCGAGGGTAATCAACCTGTGTGGCTTAACGCATGCAGATAACACCGTGTTTTTAGTCAAAGGTCACCAGTAATTTGTGTACAGTGTACCACTTTCAAGCTGACAGGTAGATCCGCCGAGGTGAGGCGACATCACTTTAATGGGGAAAATAGTCACCGCGGGTGGCGGATACTGGAATGTTGACTGCCGTTGATGGACATCAATGCGCGTTATCTAGCTTCTGCTCACAAGCCTGCTTCACGGACAACGCAAGGTATATCAACAACACTATGCCGATTTCCAAGTGGTCCTCTTTTATAAGGTACTGGTGCATCCCCAAACTATGTAAAGGCAGGCTAGTCATAACAAAAGATACAAAGCAACCAGTCAGGTATGATTGATACCCATCACTAAACAGACCAGACTCCCTTGTGACAAGTAACCCACGAGTAAATAGGGTCTGACGCTAACGTTTGCACAGCATAACTAATTTCGCAGTAATTGTCCTGTTTGATGATGACAGTGAGCTATCTGCTTTATTAAGATCACTTACATTAGATGATCGTCAGTGTTAATGATCGAAAATCTCGCACAAAAAAGGCAACCTAGCCGCCATACGGTAACTCAGTGACGAATCAAGATAACGTAAAACGGTATCTTTGCTTGAATAGGAACTTGTAACCTTTCAGGTCAGTTCCAACGATGACTGAAAAGATATTCAAACCAAAACAGCTGAATCACCTAGTTTGCTGTCCTCCATCCTTCATCTAAATCAAATAACTGTTTCAATTCGGTCGTGAGCAGTCATGACCTAGCCAGATAGTGTTGTGGGTTCGAGCCGCATTCTATCGCATCAGCTGAGCAATTGTTCTGAGTGGTACAACTAAGTAACATCGAATAAGGTCGTCAGGTAGTTACTCGTAAAGGGACAGTCATCTACTGCTGAATGTCAATTGTTCGTTTCCTCAACCAAACGCGAAATCAACAAGCAATGATAGTGATCAACAACAACAGGAATAAAAGGATTTAGAATTATTTTCAGTTAAACCGGTAGACACAGGAATCAGGAAAAACAATGATGAGTAGGAAGAAGACAGCATCGCACCTAAAGTCCAATAAGTCATCATAAGTGCTGGCATTCCACCAAACTGACAGGTACTTATCTGGTTTATTGGAGTTTGGAGTTACGCCCGCCTCGAATGTCCCAGCTGTCTAGGCCTAAGCTGAGCAACTCAACCCTAACCAGTTCCCGTGTGAAAGAGTTGGTAGCCAAACAGTAAACATGGCATGAATCGCAACGTAACCGGCTCATGTGGGTCTTCAGCAATCTAAAAAAAGGCAATTTGTGAGGAAACAAGCCGTTACGTAGTTCACTACGGAGACGCGGATGATGACAGTGTGCACTTTTGCAACATGCCACACAGTGATTTAGTCGGTGTATACACAAAACCGGTTCAACCAAAATAGTAGCGGAAATCTACACAAATTGGAACAAACGATTTACGCCCACACAAAGCGCAGATCAATCAAGGCAGGTGCAATCAATGGACAGCAACGAAGCCACGCGAGAGTCCGATCGATGTGGTGTGTGCGTGTGTGTATGCTAGCTGCTCCACATGGCACCGCGTGATGATTTGCGATCGAGTGTACTAAAACGGTCGTGCCCAAACAGTAGTTGCACCGTTCTGCATTGCACGTCAAATCTCGTGAGTCAGTAGCACAAGCTGTGCCTACCCGAGGGCGACAACCGGTGTTCGAACTATCCTAACACTCAAGCTTCGAATTTTCGTACATAAACCCACGGCAAAAAATGTGTTCCCATTGAAACATGGTAAGCAACCAGGCATTGTTGTTATCTATGTCCTTCCTTTTAGGCGACAATCCGTAACATTACACATAACTTAAGGCATTCATCGTTTTACACTGAATCACGTTCATTATGACACTTCGAAATGGAGTTGAACATGCTGTCATTTGAAACACATCCGATATCCGGAGATTTACCCTCTGTCAATATGTGATCACTAACATACTGACTCAACCAGCTTATCATGTATCTCAACAGGCGTGCTTGACCTTGCGGTACAAACAGTAGCTGGGGTTGATGTACCAATGCACAGCGAATGTGGCGTTCAGTGTGTACAAAATAAATAATGAGTGTTTCAAGAACGAACACCTGGAAAGAAAAAATCGAGTGACACCGTTGTCTGTTCGGAAAGGAGTGAGCAACACCGACAATGGCTACCTGTCACATGTCCCAATGACCTCGGGAAAATTTAACACGAACATCAGAGGAAATTATTCAAATCAACAAAAACCACAACGATGTAACGTGAACGTGGAAAGCGATACCTTAGTAAGAGAAGCAACCAAAACTGACGAACAGTCCGTTTGTCAAATAAAACCGGTATAGAGGGTCGCTAACAGTCACTGTGATGCTCGGGGAACGACTCTTTATGAACACGCCGATGAGACGAGAGGCCACGCAATGAGTCAAAAAATCGGCCACAGTCAACGCAGACTCGTTTCGTTCGACCAACCAAGGATCGCGGTCTGTAGGCATTTAAACCACGAAACTTCTGAAAATTATCTGAGAGGAATGAGAAGCGAAACCTCCACAACTGTTTGAACATACGCAACACGAAGTAATCGACTTCAAATCGTCCTTCAACACGAAAATGAGGACCTAAAGCCTAGCAACTCAAAGCAAATCATCGCGTGACATTAATAAATCCTCCGTTTTTTCGGAGAGCAAAGTGAGAGGTTCAAACATTCTCTGAAAATAACTAATCCGCACATATATAGTAAATACCAACTAAGACAACACCGACAACAATCCGTCGCATCCATTAAACGCGATTCAAACCGGACTAAAACTGATGGCACGGTTTATACACATGAAAAACTGTGAATGCGTAATGTCCTTGTCACATTGTGTTGAAGGCCAACGCGAAATGCTGAGCTAGCCCAAGTGTACATAATAAGAGCACTCGAGGTAATCTGGTCATGCACCCCGAATACTGAGGCAACTAGCCGAAGGTGGCGGTACCTAGAAAAGAAAAGCTGGAACACGGAGTGTTTTCGAGTGAAATGATGAATGAATAGTTACCGATGATCTACCAACCACAAAACGTGTTTTGCAAGAGAAGAAATTCAGTCAACAGGGCAGAAAAGTAGGCATGTCCGGTTTATTCAAGTGTACAAAGTATCATCGTTCTTAAACTAATACGCTTACAACTAGCCATAGACCGTTCACGGGTGTAAGATTGGAAGACAGTAATACGTGTAACATCGGATTTCAGGTGGTGTCGCGGAGACGACAACGTTAACCAATACACAAAGTCGTGGAATTGATCCCCGATTACCTTGATCGCCACCCCTTAGAGTTTGAAAGTGTGACGTCAGCCAACCCCCACCTGGCGCATGACATGAAACACATTTTCAGTCAAAGCAGCGACTTAACAATCGACGATCACCCTGTAAACCGAAATGCCTACCACACAGCAACTGATCTCATGAGTAATAACAACCATCAGGTTTGAACCAGCATGAACGGTGTTCATGAGAGCAGGTGAATTTCGGCTAACAGCACAAAATGAGATGGTGGGTTTGAGTGCCTGACTCACGACCGCTGTTTGATGAACAGAAATCGAAAAGTAACTTACGGTAACACAATTATTTCGTTGGTTCTTCCCAATACTTCGAAGGAATGTCCCGACCAGGTATTCCAAACCCTAACCGACCACACATGATCCAGGAATCACGATGCGAAAATACAAGACACCAACAATAATAGACTTATTCCCTCCAGTCTCTAACTGAACAAGACCAACAAAACTTTATTTGCAAATAAGTATGACCCTGAGTGTCACATGAAAATGGAGGATATTTATATGGGCGTAAGGCCCGTATCACAGCAATGGCAAATGGCATGGTAAACAAGACGTTAGAGTAGTATCTTTAGAGTTAGGTTTACCTGCCTTTAAAAACAATAAAAAGAATCAACTTGAAGTCCTTACAGTTACTAATCAATCAGATCATTCAAACAAGATCCGCGTAGTAAAAGGCTGGTACATGGTATAGCCATCAAGAATAAAGAATTATCTCTTATACTAGATAATGTTTGTTGCCATGTGCAATACTGAGTCAAGGAAGGGACTAAACAATGTGAGACGAATAAAATTCAGACAGGAGAATTCGAAGTAGCCAGAAACTGATAGTAAGATCGCAAACACGACAGCATCCGATCAGGGAGTATATCAGTAGTTACTGGGAGATGTTCGACCTACTCACTCTGATTGTTGAAAAAGACAAACTAACGAAAATATTTTGTACAGATACTCGTCAAAAAGGAAGACGGCCCCGGAACAAATAATCGGTCCGGCTGAACAAACTGACAATCCTTTATCCACAGGCAAAATAAAAAGTTGTGCTCAATGATTCCCTCCACCACACAAACCACTCAAGAATAAGTGAACACACAGCCCCCATCGTATATCGCTAACAGCAGCAGTTTGCGCTCGAATCAACGACAGAAAGTTCCGAGACATCACATGAATTCATAGGCACCACATTCTCTTGAACAGCGTACATTTTAAATGGGACTAATCACACCAGATATCCCGTAAACGAGTCCCCACGTTTATTGCGTAGCACAATCTAGGTGTAATATACAGGATTTAAGGGGTTACATGTTTACTCAGCAATTCAATCGCTATGATAACTAAAGACGCTGATCAACAGCTTTGTATTGAAATTCATTCTGGTGATTCAGTACAAAAAGCTTAAGAGGGTAACAACACCCGGCATTAGAGTGAAGAGTATATGGAGAACCTCAAGTTAACATTCAGATTACCACTTAGATCCAAGCGACCTGACGGTATCAAATCCAAGTGTCCACAAGGAGATGGCACTCACAATACTGTACTGCCTACAAACTCGAGAGTATGAGAAGTAGGCTGAATAAACTGAACGACTGAATAGCACTCAAATAGTGCCCGGCCCCTTTTCTGAACAGAATTCACAGGATAGAGTGGCGTTCAGAGAACTTGTGACTTACGGATAGTCTTTAGTGAGATAACGGCAAACGTATACGTTCCTATAAACGAACATTTTGAAGAAAAAATTGGCTACCTGCTGTTAAGGCGTATTGGGTCGCTCGATCGTGTCCAAAATGTGCATGATATTAGCTGGTCCCCAACGGAATGTATCGCGGCCTTGAGTCAAAACGACTCTAGTAGGCTCTTCATGTTGGCCCTCTCACTTAGTAGCATAGTCCTTGAATGATATACTGATGTTTACCAGTCATATGAAACAACAGTGCCGTGGCTTAGAGGCAAATGAGAGGGGATCAATGTTTACATCGCACTGCCTATAGGTTTGAACTTAAGTAGTCAGCAGCAAAATGTTTTCCGTTTGTGACCAGAGACTCGCATTGACAACGGAAATATGACAACATGTGGAAAACAACCTTATATTCAGTCTCAATAATTGGGAGATATTCTACAAGCACAAACAGTAGATTCCTCCATTTGTTACGAGTCAGTCATCATCAGTAACGCGTTCAGCCTTCAGCCATACCTATGGGTTTCATGATTCGTTAGTCCTAACAATAACCCACTAGGCAGCAGAGTAACAAACAATAAGTACACATGTACAGAAAACAAAAAAGGGAACGAAAAGAAAGAAGCAACGGAGCCTCATGAAAAAAATAAGCAACATAATCAACATTGACTGCAGCAAACGACCATGATAGAGAGCCATTTTTATTATGCAGCGGCGCGGATGACTTGTAACGTACCAACCGGGAAGAAGGCATCTACCAGCCTTGTTCAACAGAGTGATTAAGGTTGTAACATACCACGACCACGTCGTCATCATTACGCATGGTCAATATTCACTCCTCAGAAGTCATGTTTCTAAGCCTTAGAGTAAAACCCGCACCATCGCTGTCTTACAAATGTAACCTACAAGATAAAAGTGAAATATCTTTGTGACGCTAAGGAAGATTAAAAAGAAAACGAGCTCACAGTTCAGGTTCTACACTCCGCCATACGCGATACAACTCTCAATGTATACGAACTGGGAAACGACTCCTAATAATTCATTGTCTAGCCGATGATTAATGAAATTGTCAAAAGCTGAAACAACATTTCAAAGATGTCAAACGCATTCCAGAGAACAGTGAATTGAAACAATGATAACGATAGTTATGCAGTAAGCCAGCCACTATGGAGCTTGGAACCAAAGTTCAAGCTAGCTGGTCAGTAAACACAGTAAAACTGGCCTGAATACAACTGGAAGATAATCGGTCGCACAGTGCACCCCTATATTTGAGTCCCCTGCTCGCTGATGTACATTAACTGGTTGGCAGTTGGTGGCGGGTCAAAGGAGAATGAAAACACCACCAGTCAGTCGGCAACCGCAGGTTGTATTTGTCTTCCTGGTTAGAAGTAATGTTACACATATAGTCTTCAACTGGAGCTTTTAGAGACAGCCGCTAATTTGGTTTTGCAAGATGAATATCACCTTGTTTTAACGAGTTTTTTGTGCATGAAGCAAAGTTGATGAAGTGTGGCAGCGAAAGTGTAAATGACGCTGTTTTGCAGATACCACACTACTCGTTAGCAAGGTGTAGATATGTGGAGTTAACAGGTTTGGAGTCAGACATGGGTTTCAGAAATTAATCATCCTTCCTTTTCAATCTTTCATTTCAAAGCTAAGCCTGATCTTACGGTTGTATGGCAATTAAACAGTAGTGCAAACTGTCAGCGTAATGTTGTCGATGATTACGACAAACTTGCGAAAATAAATCAACACTAAATTAGAACCATTTGCACACGCGTGCGCCGGTGCACGAGTTATACACACAAACGGGTCTCTTTTATTTATTGTTAACGACTATAAGCGAAATGGGTCATTCGCTTGAAGTCCGAACGTCAGATCACTTACCATGATATTCGAAACCACTCGATCAACATACGCAGATCCTTATGCCGATGGTTTTGGATTAGGTCATAAGCGAGGTGCTTTTCTAGGGTCGCTGACAGACAAACATCCGCAATAAACGCAACGAAAAGCAGCAAGTCTGATTTATTGTTGTCGTCCAACCACTGTTTCCTTTCATTAGTAGTCTTTGAATGACGAGTAAGCGGAACCCACCTGAGATCAGAGAAGGTTAGGAAATAAATGAACATGGTTCCTCTGCGTGCACACAAAGTGATCGGATGCTAAAGGATCACGGATTGGCAAACTGTTTAACTATACGCGCTATCCAAGATACAACTCGAAGTTCCGATACATTTCAATATACTCAGATACGTCTTCCTACCAAACATTACGACGATCAGTTGCATACGCAACACGTCGGGTAGATTTAATTCCATTAAACCAACCGATAAATAGAAACTCGGTTGACAAGTAAGTCAACAACGGGTTATCCTCGGGCAAAAGTGAACAGGCCAAATGAATGAGTGTGTCACGATACAGCGTGAAATTAAAACCAGTCAGGAAATACGCTTATAGTTACTATGGTACCGCGTACCTTTGTCACAGACGCAATCGACAGTAGCGAGTTGAGTGCTGGGATATACAAAAAACTTAGTGCGAACAGATTAGCAATTTGCAACTGAAATCCGATGGCTTCTGCAGCCTCCAAGGTGAGATATTTCGGGCATCGGACCTGAGCGCGTGTGGTGAGATGAGTCCGGTTTTAAATTTGTTTTGCTGATCAAAATGGACCGAGTGGAATGAAACTGCACTCTACACCATCCTTGTTGATGCTTAGCCGTCAACCGTGTGGGGATGAGTAGGACATATTGCTTTCAAGCGCTTCGTTATATTCCGATACACAGATGTCACCAAGAGGTATTTTCCGCCAGGTGACAGCATACGATTACTTTCAAAATGGACGGCATTGTTAGTTGGACATTATGAAATTCGACTTCGGGGCGTGATGAGAGTGTAATTTAACGGTGCGTTTGTTTGCTTACCAGAATGCTCACGAGCACTCGCTTCAGATGACTGCGTGTTTTGGGAAGATACACACGATTCAAAAAAAAAACTAATTTCACACCTACGGTGTTATTAGTGCAACTTCTGAAAGGTTGATTCGCTAGACACTATATCAAGTCCAGTCTCTGCTTCAGATAAATGAAACGGTCAAACCGACTGTATTGTCTATTACAGATCCCATTCTGGTACACATTCTATTGTAACGACTCGTCCAGTTGTTTCACAAATACATTAGTACTGTAAATTGTCCCCTCCTATATTCCTTATTGTGGGTTTTCAACTGGCTAACGGTAATGAGGAATTAACCTCGTCGTTTTCTTCTAGAACATAGTGTAATCCACAAAATGCCTGTACACAATTCGCTACTGCATCACATATATATATCACGAATTTTACAGGGGAATCATTAAAGGGGGTAAACGAGGGACGGGTGGTTAATCAGGTCAATCAATTCAATGTCACACTGCAATCAAGTACCCACTTGAACCGTGGGTCTTGACAGGCTAACAGGGTGTGGGGTTGGCCATGGCAGATCCAACGCCTGAACAAAACGTCTCTGGGCGCACAGGGGTGGGTTGTATAGGCGAATCCCAATAGCTTCAGCTGTGGACAGAATCCTACGCCTCACTGCCCTCGATTGGGTGGCTTTCACTCGGTAGATTGGGCGAAATGCGTCCATCACATTGACCGAGTGATTCGAATCCACCAGGTGTGATAGTAGGGCACTGTTGACAGACTTCGTTATACCACTGTTCAGCCAAGCTGGGTGGTGTTCCCAGACCCGTTCGGATAAGCGTCTGGTCGTGCGGCCTACATAACTGGTTCCACAGGAACAAGTAAATGAGTATACACAAAATGAGGCTGCAGAAACAGGCACTTTATCTTTTAGTCGTGGGCACAAAACCGGACTGGATGTGAAGTGGACACGTAATTTAGCCGCGTAGAACGTTGAACAAACTGCCCTCGTGAGTCTACGAGTAATAGTTTCAGCTAACGTGTCACCCTTGAAGGGTAACCCGATGTGTACAGTTTTCTTTTCCGCTTGATACAACTGGCCCCTTTCACTTTGCTGTTGCATAGCTCTGTTTAAAAACCTTTCCGGGTAGCCATTTTGTATGAATACTGTACGTATGAAAGCTAGCTCTTCGGCTATAGTGTCACTCGTGCAAATTCTGACCGCTCTGTCCGTCAAACAGTTGATTAGATTTCTTTTCAGGGCGAGTGGTACAAAACTGTGAAAATGAATGTACTGACCATTCCACGTGCCCTTTCTGTATACCGCGCGTTGAATTGAACCATCCGCACGGCGACGCAAGCGTACATCCAAAAAGCCTAGTTGATTATTTGTTTCGATCTCCAACGTGAATTGTAAATTTTGATGCGCGGTATTGAATTTAGCCAAAATGTCAGTTGGATCTACGTTGTTATCGAGTACGCACAAGATGTCGTCCACGTATCTCTTATAGAAACAACATTGGCCTATCGCTGAACTCAATTGTTCGTTTTCTAACTTCGACATGAAAACATCCGCAAATAGTGGTCCCAACGGCGATCCCATTCCCCTGTAAAATTCGTGATATATATATGTGATGTATTTAGCCTGACGGTGAATCACTGAAAACGAGCTTGTTCGCTACACAGTATTTTTTAATTCGCTACTGGTTTATTCCGGTAGATTCAGTCTGATCTGTTACCCAAACAAACTTTCCGGCACGGAATGGCTTTTGAAACCAGCCCAAGACGAAGATAAAGTGAAACCAAACGTCACGTGAATGTGCTCGGTGCAGCATACTTAAATTGACGTACTTTCAAATTTAAACTATACTCACGGGTATTATGACGCAGGCTACCATTGGTCTTGACAATGGTCAATGAAGAAGCACATAAGTAAATAGGTACAGATGGATGAGGGAAAAGCTGAGCAAAGACGATGGAGATTTACAAAAATAAGTCGGCAGCCTTACGAATATTGACCCGCCATCAACCACAACACACTGCTACGCCAGATAACAGGATGCCTTTGTTGCGTCATAAATGACGAAAAGTTAAGAGTGTAGCAAGTGCCTTCAGTATCTCCGCGGATACGTCGTCAGCAATACTGAAGGCTGGTGGGATGACATTACTCAAGAAAGTGTAGTTAACAACATTCTCAAACGATCTGCTTGCAAGACAAGCTAGAATAGAGATCAACCGAACTATGCGACACTCTACACGCCCAAGATATAGACCAGACATCGCAGCTAACCGGTTTAACATGGTCTACAGGTTGTCTGTTGAAGAACAATGCAAAACGGTGTCGACCGCATATTCAATATCTGTAAAGTTACTACTAGGCAGAAACCCCATTCCAAAATCCTAGAAATGTGAGGATGATTCCTGGGAAATAACATACACTACGTAGGTGTAGAAGAGTGTAGAGGTCGAACGCTTCTATTGAAAGCCATCTGACGTGGGGAAGGCTCCAAACGTACATATAAACGGGCAAGCACGTCCAACGCAGTCCCACGTCCAAAAACATCAAGACTGAAAAATAGTATCATTCGCAAAATAAGGATATGATCTAGGCTCGCACTACCAGGTAGAAACCCTGTCTGCTCTTCTCTGAGTTGGCTCTCATTGTGTTTCATGAGTCGTCACATAATGAGATCCGTGAGTAAGGCTGATATCTCTGACAAACTTCTTCCAGTTATTATTCTATCGAAAGATTTGTTGACCAAAGCAAAGTTGTCTGATGAACAACCAAGAGATACGTCCAAAGCAACCTTATCTACCAGGTTCACTCTGGTCACACACTCAATTTGAAGACAACAATTGAACAGTCCCATAACCATACATGTTCAAAGTTGAGGCGTGAATTGTTGAATCTTGCGATTTGCAAAACCTATCAAAATCTAGTAGTTAGACCTTAATGTGTATGGGTATACTACGTTCCTCAGACAGGTTTTTTAACAAACGGCGCAAGATCATTATAACAAGGGCTGTAATCCGCGACCAATCTTAGGGTCTTTCAGCGTCAGAGACTACCGAAATTTAGTTTGACAGCTGTTGTGTGCTGACGAACACGCGTTGCGTGCTGTCTGCCAGATCACTGACGAACTATTCACCCAGACGCATCTGTGGGTATGTCGCTTCCTACTGGCCGGCCAAGCTAACTGTGTGATTGTGTAGTTAAAACGATCGATGAATGTGTTGATTCATGCCCGTGCGTTCATTATACGTCAATGCTACCACGCGACTACTGTCGTGAGTAATCTGCACGTCACAATACGGAAGGTACCTCACTATTTGCTTTCTAGAATTACTAGATACACGAGTTCCTTTCAAATGCACTGTGCTTCATTTCGTCAGAAGAGGACCTTATCTGCAGTGAGTTTACTTCACAAACCCGCCTCACAGCACTGAAGAAGAGAAACGTAGACAAGCAGCGAACACATACGAGTCATCAGGGAAAAATCAAAAGTTCACCACTATCGAATCAATTAATCACTCATATCGCAATTAACATTGCGAGTTACTACAGATCAGTATGGACGGGAGATTGTCTAAACCCGAATAGAAAGCCTTTTCTATTGAGTTACGAGAAGTGATACTTCAGACGTTAAAAAAGGAAGGGTGATATATATATACATATATAAAGTATTAAAAGAGGGACACACACTGAACAGTGAACTATTTATTGTGTCATTTTAAATCCACACTAGGATCCGTTATCAAACAAATAAATGTGTTGGAATATGATTGCTCTGCCGCTCACCGTGTTCGCCTGTCGATCTGTCATCGCTCATTTTTCGTTCCAGTGTCAACGATGCTGACGTAGTGACTGTCTATATCTAGGTGTCGATTGAACGACATCCGTGAATAGACAGCCTCCAGTACAAGCCGTTCCCCTTTCATCTTTGCCCGTGCTACCACTTTAGCATGATCTATGTAGACCTCGTGGCCTGTGTCCGCGCCGTGGTTCCCCAGTTGTGATCTAGGGTCGGCTCGTCGCATCGCTAGATTGCCTGTCTCTCCCACATACTATTGGTCACACCTCAGACAGGAAATCGCGCAGATCACGCCAGACTGTCCGTGTGGCTCTACGCGATCCTTAACGTTCACCAAAACTGAACTCAGTGTTGAGTTTGGCTTGTGTGACATTTGGATGCCCAGTGGTTGCAGCATCCTTCGTGATGCTTCAGACGTGCCGTGAATATATGGCACTGTGATGCGCGTTTTGGGTTCTGTACGTTTAGTTCTTGTGAAACCCCGGACAGATGCCTTTATGAATCTACTGGAGGTACCCATTAAAAGTGAACAGTTTGAACAGGTGCTTTCGTTCTTGCCTTCTGAGTTCAGATGAACTACAGTGCGTGTCTGCACGCCGAAATAATGTTTGCACACAGCTTTTAAGTTGACAGGCTGGATGATTAGTGTCGAATCTGAGAAAGACGTCAGTTGCTGTCAGTTTACGACAGACAGTAGTTTCCAGCTTGCCATCAAGTTTTCCTATGATCGCTACAACGAGAAACGCTAGGCGTGGATTTTCTTCCTCTTCGCGTGTGAAGGTTATTCCATCTATTGTGTTATATATATATATATATATATATATATATATATATATATAGGGGCGTTTTATAAGGGTAGCGTCACGATTAATGAAGTGAGATCAACGGTGATATCGCAAGCTTGATCAATCAATGATTACTATTACAGCGGGTTGTAGTGAGCAAGGTTTTTATATCTTCGCGCGGTGGCTAGTGCCAAACATGTTTTTGGTTTTTCAAAGAACTTTATGAAAACAATTTATAGGTCACTCTAATCACCTGATGCGTACTATTTACCAACTGTTTTGAAATCTGTACTCTTATTTTGGTTTGGAATATTCTAATTTTCCTCTGGTTGTTTTCTCACAAAACAAAATAGAAGCAAATGTTTTCGTTTTGAATCTTTCAATGTTTAATTTCATCATCATAATCATTTCAGCTTTGAGCTGTACCCGTGAGCACGACAGATCGGACTGTTATTGGTCCTGACAATCGTCCATGACGTGGCAGAGCAATAAATGGGTACGAATGTACAGCAGCGAAAAAGAGTGGAAATATAATAGACAGACAAAAACAATTGGATTTCAGGAAAGAGAAGAGCCAACAAGTTCTTAGATACACGCTCTTCAATGATTGCGACACAGTGCCATGTCAAAGAGTGTTTCCAACCAGTGATGTGGATGATCGCAAACTTCCTAACCAGGTAAACGGTACCTACCAACCTTGCTCAACGGGATGATCAGGACTTCCATGGCTAGTGGCCACGTCAGGGTTTAGACGCCTTGGGGTTTCTTCTAACTGTCACCAGCCGCACTACACAATGCGCGGTACGGCAAACGCTCCGTCGGCGTACGGAGCACATGGACCAAATACGGAAGATTGTGCGTTTTCGCTATCTCAGTTATCAATTACGAACTCACATGATTCTCAATCAAGCCTCGACGGATTGCCACATTGCCCACAGAGATTCAGTCATCCATTTCGGCGCTGCAGAGGTTGGTCGCACATCTTGTATACGCCTGTTTTCTTCCCGCACTGATCGTATTCTCGATCTTGTTTGAGGAAATTGGAGGATCTGATTCAAGTCTATCACTTTTCTCTCTACAGTTCGCAAAGTCCAACGCTCACTTCAGTTTCTTGTAAACATTCGAGTTCATAAGATGAATTTGCAGTTTCTTCTAATGCCTCCGATTTGTTGCGTCATTATCTACCCAACTGTACATAAAATCCTTCCGCAAGATATAGTTTAATTTACAGAGCTTCAGTTACCCAGTATGTTGCTAGTCTTTCACATGAACAAACTTTAGAGACCCAATGGTAAAAAATTAGGATTTCGGCTGGATTCGAACAGCAACAGAAACAGCACGCTCAAACGCAGTAAGCGCTCTACCGGATAAGCTGCTAAGTAGAGCCAAGAGCTTTCGACCCAGTTACTAACCCGTACCACTGCCTCATATGAAATCTACCAAATAACCTCGGGGATCGACTACCTCGGCAGCATTTTTCAAGCAATTCATGCTGGAATCTGCCAACGCTGGGTGATAAAACTGTATCACTGATAAGTAGGTATGTTGCTTCTGTTGCTGGTTCGAATTCAGTCGACGTCTAAAATGTTCAAAATTGGGTCGTTTCTGAATTGTCAAATTTGTCAAACCATTAATTAGTAAAACTAAAATCCATAACAACGTGCGCTCCAAACCAAGCAACCGTCTTCTTCCACGTAATGGTTCAAACAAGAAACGGAACAATCTACATCGATCTACCATTTGGAAGCTGAATAAGCGATAACGCTGAACTGTTACCTTTAAATAAAATAACTTGAAGCGATAAACAATTAACTAATGAATTTCCCAAAAATACTTGGTCGCAACACGAACAAGAGAGTAACTGATAAGTTAAAATGAATCATTGCCAGAATGCTCGATCGAAAACAATTTTATGCAGCAATACTGGCTGCTACTTACTTTCTTCAACCAGATTTCCTGCCAAATCCACTGCTTTATCCAAAGCCGAATCAATCTTGGCGGAATGTTTGAGGAACAGAGGCCGAATAACGTGGTTATAGATGAAGGTCGAACCGTTCTCGCGGACCGGAGCCATACAGTATAGCAGAAAGAGGCACTAAATTTGTTCAACAAACAAAAAAATGAGTAGGTTGTTGTAATAAAAGTCAATCGCAGCATTAAAGAAACTTTGTTAACCGGAACACCTATGTGTAACTGCAAAACTGATTAATTTCACTCAAGGCCGACACAGCGATTGTAATGTTTCAAATGTTGATGGAGTGTAGATGCATTTAACGATCACACTTTTCCAAGCATGAGTGCAGACGGATGGTTGAGTGATGTTTTCAGTGAGGTCTTACCGGTAAGAAAGAAGGCAGCAATGATATTTACGATCTTCGTTTACCGTCAAAACGCTTATAAACTGCCCACAGTAAAACATTAAAAGTCACCCTTTCGATTGACGAATTTAATCGAAAGCAGCAACGGGTTTTCACTTTATGTAGTCATTAAGTTCAACAATGTGTGCAATAATGATGTTTTGAGGACGAAGATAAAATTTGATGATGAAATCAACCATACGTACACGCAAGAAAGAGGCGGACTATTCGGAGGCACTAGTGCATGGTTAGCTATAGTGTAAAAGGCCAGTGGATCGAGATATTGTTTTCCAGATGTACTTAATAACCGGGAGTAGAGTGATCGTAGGTAACCTTCAGGAAATAGAATAGTCGACGATCAGCTCGTTTAAATAAATGAATGAACGGTAGGCCCAACGTTCTATACCTCCAAGCTATTGAAGGTGGACCACTGAAGAAGACTGTCGAAAATAAACCCTACTGTTGTGAAGTAATCTGGACTAAATTTGTGAGATATCAACCAAAACCAACTACTCAACTGGGTGGGAAGCACGGTAGTAAACAGCTAAGCTGGTATTAGATAGGTGGCAAGGACAACAATGTTTTATGGAGGCAGTCAGCCCCAATGATCACCAACAGAGGGGTTGACAACTGTATTGGATTAGTCTTACTAGAACCATGTTCTCTAAAAAAATGTAATAGAACTCAGCGATTCAAACATGAGGTTACACACGGTCTGGACTCCTACCAAACCTTGTGAATGGTACATTAGTAACTAGTTTGCTAGGAAACTATCACACCCACCGTTGCGTTTTACTACCGGGGATAAATCAGCACGAAGTCACAGTAATTCACAAATTTGAACTCAACAGGAAAACCACTGACTACCTTAGTCGTCAGGTTTCAACAAACAACACTGAAGCTTGGTAGACTAAGTTGAATCCATCCGTTAAAAACTTAGACCTAGTTAGTGGTTCAGCCAACTACTACAGATGTCTCAATTACGTGCACATAATGTTACTGGTGAGCGACCTCCTCCGTGAAAGGATACACAAATTTCAATTCATGAAAGCTGCGCACGAAGGGTCCATCAAACTAAGGTACAAGGTCACTGACGAAGGTTCCTTTGTTGTTTCGAAAAATGCTCAAAACGATCGGTAGGCGGTTTCAACTTCATGAAGCCATCAACAGTAAAACTTTGAATGGGAAAAAGTTAGAGAGAAAAGTTTGGCAGAATCTCAAGAGAAGCCCAACCATAACTTACTAATACTACAAGGACACTTCAACACAAAACAACTAACAGCAATGACCTACGGGATTGAGACGCAATTTTAGCTGATTACACGCAAAAGCACACCGAATAAGTAAGTGAACATACGTACGAGAAATGACGCAGTAGTTAACATCCTCAAGGTTGAGATGGTGTTCACAAACCTAGGACATCTCTGGCAACAGAAAATCATTCTCCTGAAAACTGAGACGCGCACATAAGGTGACTGTTACTCTGTGGCTATTAAATATCGTTGCGAACCATTAGATCTTTGACCATGCGTTCAACCGCTCAGGCCGAGTTTTACCAACGAGTAAACAAAGATGAAGTTTGGAAGTGGATATTTGGTAGCATATGTCGAAAGAGTTTGTCCGTCCAATCTTTAGGTACATCATAGGTCATAGACTTAAGACGACAGCTTACTGCCCACAACATTGGGCACTTTATGCCGATACCACGGCTGACTGCAGGTAGGTGCAAGGTGGATAATTGGCGAAGAGGGTAGAAAAATGAAGCCAATTACTAAAGGGTTAGTCAACGTAGTCCGGGTTCGTCTCCTGGGTTGAGGTGATAGCCACTCACCAAATCGGTGGCTGCAAACATTGGCAGAGACGGCGGCTAATCGTACTAAGGGTTATTCTTACCACTATCTGCCTGCGCTGTTAGTGAAGTAAGTGCAAGCAGTGACGCGGAGCAACGAAATCTACAAAGAAATTGCCTTATTGATAACACCTCACTTTTACCTGTAGGTCGATCGTCTGGTTACAAAGTGCAGACCTCTTAATGCTTACTGATTAAAGTCAGACGTACGTGTATTTTGGTAATTAAGTTCCCTGCCCTCTTTTCCTTTTGGCTGACGGTGAGGGTTTGCGTATTCCTCTACCGTTGTACAACGGTGTAAGCCACTGATATATTGTTGTCCATGATGATTATATCTTTGTTAAGTGATAATGGTGCGATTTCAATGACTTTCTCTGACCAACATTTGCAACAGGTAAACGAGTAACATTTACATGGATGCTTACATAACTGCTTTTGTAGATCGTTGTGTTGCATACAACAATTCGTGCTTCATTTTGCTTATTGTAATGCGTAAGTGTTGTAGCAAACTAGATTGCATACATCTGATTGGTTAAGACTGTATAGAGGAATTATGAAATGAAGGAATTGGAGCAAAGCGAAAACTGGAGAGGTGCCCTCAGATGAATGTAAACATAGACCAATAAATTTGTCTTTCATGTAATTGGCTGATAGCAAAAGTTAACAGAGCACATTATCATCACATACAGCAATATATCAGTGGTTTATAATGATACTAAACTGTCACACAACTACGTAGAAAAAAGTAAACCCTGTACAGAAAAACAGGAAAAAGAGAAGAGGAGAGGAAGGGACCTAACTACTAAAAACGGCCACTTTTATATTCAAACATTCGGTATCAATGTGTCTACATCTTCCAGACAAACAACCCAATTGTAAGTGAAAGTAAGACATAACTAGTAAGACAACGTCCTTACGGCTTTCACTGCCTCACTATAGTAAGTTTACTCACACCACAGACAACTCGACTATACAACGACAGCATTCACGCCACTGAACTCGATTAGCTGCCATCCCACCTAACGTCTCCAGCCACTAACTCTGAGTCACAAGGTCCCTACTCTGGGAGGCAAACTCGACCTGCAGTAACTAATCCCTTGGTGAACGACTTCATTTTTCTACGCCAGATCATCATCTGCTCACTTCGCACCGTAGGCCAGTTGACCGCAGCGTTGGAAAAGAGTGCTCGATGTGACAGACGACTAGCTGGAATCCTTAGTATATGACTTGACCATCTAGGTCTGTGGAAAGGCAATGATTGGACAAGAGAGTTTCGCCTGACAACCACTACCAAATACCCACTCCCTCATCTCCTCGTCGCTGATGTCACCCGATGCGAGCAAACGAACGCAGACACTGGTCAAATACGTGAAGACGGTTAACGCCGTCGCCTTATACACGCGACCTTCGAGCCTCTCCGTCGCCAGAGGTGCTCCAGATTGGCAAGTACCGCTTTAGTCTTGGAAATACGCGCCTCTGACAGTCACCCACTATATCCTCCAACACAGTATTAAACAAAAAATGTTGAAGGCAGACAGCGTTCACGTACGCCGCTCACGGTGTTTTGACTGTCAGACAGTTCACCGTGAACCTCAATCTGAGCTGAAGTATACGAATAAAGTGCCGATAGTATGTTCATATAATATGTCAGTGCATCCCTACATTCAAACGGCTCTAAAACTGTAGATTGATCCATCGAATCGAAAGCACCTTCATAGTCGAGAAATACAGCAACTGCTGGCCGATGGTATACATGACGCTGTTCCAGAATTTGACGAAGAGTAGGCGTTTGACCAGTACATATTTACCCAGGGTGAAATCCTACATGTTCTTCCCAAATCTTTGCCCCCCCCCCAGAGCTGCAGTGCGTCAACGGAGTATAACGGATGCCAGAACCCTATAAATGATTGGGGTCACATTAATTCCTGTATGGTTTTCGTAACAGCCCCAGAATTCTTTCCTAGATACGGGAACTAATACCGAGCGACCTCTGAACACAGGGATAGCCTCCGTCGTCTGCACAAGTTGAAAGAACTGCGTGAAAGCCTTTACTAACGCCTCCCTATCTTCTCTGATGACTGCCGGTACGAGGTCATCTAGGCCAACAGCCCTATTACGTTTGAGAACTGAAATACAATTGCGGACCTCAATCTCAGTGGATGCTGTTAAATCGACCGACCAGGGTACTACACTACGAGTTTGTGGCAGTAACACAGTAGAAGCAGGAGACCAGCTAGATTGACTCTCAGTGTTCAACCTACTGCTCTAACCCTCTGAACTTGTTACAGACCAGTGTGCCATCTGCCTCGTTGATAGCTTCACTGACAGACAGTCACCTTAGACTAGTAGCACAGATAAACCTTAAGTGTCTGCCCGTGTTCCCTGATGCAAAAACGGTTTCCATTTTCTCAACTTTTTCCATTAACCATGCCTCACGGTCAACGTTCAGGCTACGCTTCAGTATCCCACGGATATCTATCCTAAATTTGTTGTGAACTGTCAGAAGGAATGCTACGTGACTTTTAACAACTCCAAGGATTTCCCCGAAATCCAATGTTTGTCCAACCAACAATCCCCCCACTGCATGTTAGAGTACTTGCTTCACGAATGGCCCGTAAGATCTCGGTCCAACAGCTCTTACGATCTGCGAAGTGAGAACTGCTGATTCAGTTCTGTAAGCTGGTTTGGTACTTATGGTTTACTGACAGCATAGCTAGTTTCCCAACAGCCAGCCGTTGTAATCGGTGAGGTCGTCGCCCAGCGAAAGTAAGAACAAAACCAAAGGGTACCAACACATGAACTGAATCCAAGTACGTGCTTCAGTAAGAACGACAGTCCAGAATGGAATCCCACCACCTATAAATAACGGCTATGTGGTGTGATTGAAACGAGGCCTGATTTGGAGAAGGATGGCGCCAAGGATAACACTGTCAGAGCTCTTATGCCATTCCAAACCTGCCACCTATACGAGACTCGGCCTCATCAAGGCGACCGACCTGAGCGTTCATATATCCGGCCATAATGACTATATAAGAACCATGTGTCAACCGAAGGAGAGCGTCCAGATCCGAGCAAAAGGAACCTTTGTCGCCGGCGTCACTATGGTCACTTGGAGCATAAGCGCGCACAGTGGAAGTTTTACGTCTAGACCTGCTTTTAGCAGAACCTACCAAGCAGACGGCACAAGCTCTACTACTAACAGAAATCCAGTCTATCAATGCGGCTGCGGCTGTCGTGCTGAGCACTAAACCCACTCCAGCTTAACCGGTAGCGGCGACCGTGGAGTCACCCGAAGTGTTTACCCAGTATCGGGTAGACAATGCGGGTGCTGTTAGTCCCATATGTTGACTACTGTTCTGGATTATAGTTCCCGGAATGTAACAGACATCGACATTCAACGATTCTAACGTTCGTACTAGGGCGGCATGTTGACCCATCTGTCTCCGAGAGCGAACGTTGAAAACACCTATATTAATTAGCCTTACAGATCTAAGCAAGGGACGGGCAGACCTGAGGTTGAACGGTAACAGATGAGACTTACCGACAATGTGACTATGATTTACTGCATCTGTTGTGGGATCAGCAGAGTAATCACCAGAAATGGGTGTTGACAGAGGCCTGAAAGCTAAAGTAGAGAAAGGGTTAAAAGTAGCATATTTCTTCTATCCACCCTGCTGTATGTAACAGACCAAGCTAGCCGGTTTATATTGCGAAACGGCCGATGCAGTATGGAATTAGCAGTGTTATGAGTATTCACGGTTGTGTAGGGGTTGAGATACTGCCAGGACGCTCAGACACACAGGAAAGCGATGAGGATCCTCAACCAAAGCGTTTGATTCAAAAGCCTGTACCACAAAGCAACAGGTGGGTAGCAGTGTACCAGAACAAGTACTTTTTCAGAAAAAGACGCCAACCTTCTTCCAACTCCCAACCTAGAGGACCAGGAGACTGGCTTGTCAGACTTCTACCTATTGATATGCCTGGTATGAGTGATTTTTTCGGTGTTGACCACACCATCCGGTTTAGCCCAACAGATATTCGAGATGCGCAAGCCAACACAATGCCTCAAGGTTCAATCTCGTTGTGACGGAACAGAGCACAACGTTAATATTAATATGAATATTGTTGAAAAAGTTACCATAAAACGACTGTAGCTCGTGAGTATACAACAATGTATGTCTACCGCAAATTACTATATTCACCATCATATTTTTTCTGAATTGCAACTCGAACAGTACCGAATTTTATGAAGCAGCAGATCCATGAAAATCACTAGCAGTAAATTATCGGTACGATTAGGACATTTTTTGGCGACCTAGAGGTATTCTTTACACGTCTGTGATATGAAGTGTAACGTGGTTTCAAAACGTGCAGTAGCATGTTGCTCTCAATTTAAGAAGAATGCACGTCCACCTATTTCATTTTGATGCAACTGCGTGGCACACACACATTTCCAACTACCTAGTTCGTCGAAGACTGGTCCTCGACCCTTTTAGCTAATTTGGGTATCAGGTTTTACTGCGTAACACAAAACTACCTGTAAATGTAGCTCAATAAACAGTCGGTTGCCATTCTTAAA
Organism: Paragonimus heterotremus; assembly: GCA_013368495.1. Classification (NCBI taxonomy): domain Eukaryota; kingdom Metazoa; phylum Platyhelminthes; class Trematoda; order Plagiorchiida; family Troglotrematidae; genus Paragonimus; species Paragonimus heterotremus. The sequence continues at coordinate 134,307 of LUCH01000267.1, read as the reverse complement.
GGCTTTTTAGAATAATTCTGATTTGGTGAGTATCTGTCATTTTTAACGTGGTACTCCATGTCCCAAATTTCTGAGTTCCTTCGAAATGTTTCGACAGATGTACATAATCGTGTTATAACTGTGCTATAATTTCCATAAAGTACATATCCATTTACTAATTAATATCGTTCGTATAAGTCCGAAGACACAGAGTGTTAATCAGTCAAGCATTTGAGAAAATGCAATGACCTCATTTTTCATGTCTTGCTCAATCAGGATCTCCGTTTGCGTTACACCAGACAAAATCTAAGCTAAATTATTTGCGTCATGCGGTTGCAGTGATGGTTACAACCTCTTACAGTTTCTTCGTACTATGCAATCATTGGCCTGCAGAACACTAGAAGAGACTTTTGAAAATATGTAGGCTTAACGAATAAGGGTATACAAAGCATTTTTAACACTAACTCACTAGCGACAGTGACACAGTCACCAGATACAGCCGGATATTCGTGAGACCTCCAGATCCAACCCTAATATTTCCACTGTGGGGCTTGTTTAGGGCCGACCATTTCCGAGAACTGTTTGTTCTGTACGCTGAATACGCAGCGTTTCAAAAATCGGCAGTATTCGTATTAATGTGAGGTGTAACATTTATCACAATAGATAAAGAAAACATCTTGTAAACAAAAAAAGGTTCATTCACATTATAAATTCCTTAATCTTGTTTAAGTCTGAATAATACATCACTTTACCCGCATACCACTTGACCTTTCGAGGCAGATTTTGTCAGTGATGCGTACAGTGCAGTCATGCAATAAAAACATCCAAATTCACATTCCTATCGCTTACGCCTGCTTCTTAAACGTTCCGCCTCGAAAATTCGAACGTTTGCTTTGGTCTCCGTGAAAATTTAGTAGCAGTGCACTCGAGCAGCGGTGTACTAAGAACTGTATGCAATAATACTCTCCACTGTGGCGTCTGGAAACTGTCATACAAACAGCTTTCTTGTCGGATTGCAGCCGATAAATTACAGACCAGGCCAGACCAAGAGTAACCGGTTCAAACTGTCCCCGTTGAGATCATTAGTACTGCATCCTTTCAGGAAGAAGCTGTGTACCGAACCAGAACGTTGACTTATTTAACTGTGGTGGGATGTAAAATACTTCCATAATATATGGTTGCATACTGCAGCCAAGCTGTTAAGAAACTCCGTATAAAGCATGGTATCTGATCGTTTTTAGCATGTCATATTCCTCAGTAACGCGCATCACGCTACATATACCTCTGAGTGAACTGTTCTTCGGCGGCCGGTTTCCGACCTTAACAGCAAACCTGAGCACCGGTATCGTTCATGGCGTAACACGAGACCAATTTTACACTTCATTCAGTAATTAGTTAACGAACCGATAACACCAAAATCAGGGTCAAATCGGATTCATCTGCAATCATCAGACCAATGGAACATCAAAGTCAGTCTCCATCTAATTCAACAAGCTCTTGCAAATAGGTTATACATATTCCATCCCGTTTCGTTCCAACTCGCCTATTGATGATCGTTCATTTTGGCAGCAAAACTAACGGTAATGGCTATCATATGTTTAGCGTCTTTGGGTACTCCTAGTTTTCTTTATTAGGTACAATTATTAATGAGTATATTGTGGGAATCCCATGTAGAAAATTGTGATGAGTACTATTCGGTCTTTACTGCTCGTATAACAACTGAACAAGTAAATTTATACACGTATACTATTTTCGGGCTATGTTTTTTTCATCCACGTAGTGTAACCGTTACAACCGCGCCGTACAACACATGTTCCATACATACACACAAACTATTCAATGAGTCTTGGTAGCGAACGATGACTTGAACGTTTTACATCAGATGCAAACAAAAGAAAATGTTCTGCAGATGTTCGCTTAAGACTACAGTCACGTCGATTTCTTTAAGATGCACGACGAAGGCCAACAAACAGGCTCTTCTATAGATAAAGTGATGTGCTAAACACTAATGGGGACCAAGACATCAACACCCCTGATATGATTAGTAAGCGGACTGTAAAAAGCATCAAAAGTTCGCACACTGAAGACAACTTACTGAGTAAACATTTTGCCTGTTTTACCACTCCAAGAACGTCCGAATTTTTCCTCATAACAGTTACCAAGCTCACTACTGCAAGCGTCATCTGAGAAATGAAACCCTCGTAACTTGGTACTACAACAAATTGAATAATACCAATGTTGACCAACTTACGAGGCCATTTCAATTACCGTCAACCAAGTTACGTAAGAAATACGGTTAAGAAATAATCAGAACTGTAACATCCATGTTGGGCGAACTAAGACGGATTCACCCGTGCAGACGTTGACGTCCGTACGAACTATACTTCTAAAATGTTATCAATGCGCAAGTATTTGACAACACGTATGCCCAGGTACTCCGTGAACTCGAACGAACAACTCACACCGCGTGGTCGCTTACCGTTTCGATGCATTACCGTTTCCTTCTATTGCTCGCCCACTTGCATGTAGATTTCAGGTATCAGCGACACACCCCTTACTTACTCATGGTGTTCCAGCGACCTGGAGATTTCACTGGCCTGCCTACGGTATGATGTGTAAAATAGTTCCAAAACTCAGTTATATATTCTACCTAGGCTATTAGGAAAGTTCGAATGATGCATGTTGTCCGATTGTTTGTCTGCATGCCAGGTGACTACGGCGCAAACCGGAAGGCACTCCTGTCACACACTTCCGGTTTAATCGCTCGTCGACGGCCGGTATCTAGCCTCTCTAGCTAACTTACGTGTTGGTGCCATTTCTAGCGCAATAAGAGACCACCTGTATATTTCGTGCTATAAATATTCGGTCTCTTCTCTCAACGGCCTTCTGTACTTCGCGTTCGGTTAATTCGTACCTAGGGAAAACGACTTAGTGCGCCGTGAACTAAAGTGTTACCTAAGCCAGTCGTCTCAGTTCCCTAGTTCCTACACAACCGATGCGCATTTACGGTCACGTATTTTTATGCACGAATGGACAGAGATGCTTTGCTTTACCATCGAACATTTGGTACACGCACTTACGGTATGTAAACCCAACAACACAGGCTGGACAAACTCCAGTTTTTCAGCGTATTTAACCTCACTTATATATGTAAAGTACAGCTTGATGCACCGTGTACAACAGTCTATCGAATAGTCACATAAAAGTGGGTTCGTGCAACGATTAAGAAAAATCGTTTTGCCTTCCGTTCTAAGACGGAAAGGATCACAAACCCAAAATCGCAAATAAACAACGTAGTCTCGGAACAAAAAAGGAAAGCAAGACTAACCTTTATCAGGGGGTAGAGAGGGAAGTAATAGATGAGAGAAAGTGTACATGTTTCGAATAACTGCAGTGAGGCGAACACAACCCAGTATATGAGCCATTGGGTATCGTCATCTTTTGACGGGCTTTCAATCGCTTTCACACTGAAATAACATTTGAAACAAATGTGACATACGATTCATATGCTGGGTATATGAAACCAATCACTAGCACCAAAGCCCCAGTACCATATCCGATGAGAAGATATATACATAAAAGTAATATACCACCTGAACGTAATTAATAGAAAAACACGAGTTCATACAGTATACTATATAACGTCGGTCAATACCAGATTTTTCCTCACAAAAGCTCAGAAGGTCATTTATCGGCCCTGGTCTCTTCAACTCATCCTCCAGTTGGCGACCAAGGGATCCAAACATATTAGCCGCCTAACGCTTAATTCCTTGACAGTGATGCAATATAACAATTTGCACGAACAACCGTTAAATTATTAAGACCGATTGATTAAATGATCATCAATACTTGATTTCTGAAAAACTGTCGACCCTTTGCTTTCATAAGGCTACTGGTTCAGTGCATGCGAACACTAAACTGCAAATATCAGAAAAGGTCAAAGCATCACTTCGGCAGATCCGGAGAGCTTCACTGGTTTCACTGGTTTCTTGAGGAGCTAGAAGTATAAAACTTGTGTAATCTCCCTGCCTCGAGATACTCCGGCAAGATTCAGTAGTACGGAGTTCGTGGTTCCACAACACATTCTATCTCGGTTTGGTTGCTGTCCTTCCACACCGACCAAGTGAACTGCTGAAATGTTAAGAGTATGTGAGGCGTTCAAGTTCAAGTTCAATTCGCACAAGACGGAATGGCTGTCGCCAATCGAGCGTCCAGAATATTTGCACCGGAATGCCAGAGAACAGCACCCAGAGCTGCGACTGTCCCACTTGAAGCGGGAATGATGGATATTTCAGATTCCGTTTTTCGATTTCGAGCCCGTTTTGATTATCGGGTAATCTATGTGGGCAAGAAGGATGAGGAAGGAGAATGAAAGAAAAGTAATCGCAACTCCCAACGGCTGTTGAAATACATTGTAATTGACGTAAGCGTTCTTCACACTACTTGGGACCTCAGCCGTG
>LUCH01000267.1:109695-122061 GCA_013368495.1 Paragonimus heterotremus | reverse complement strand
AGTTTCGTATCGCCGGCATACATCACAACAGAGGAGTTACTCACGCCTGGGAGATCGTTAACAAAGACTAAGATAATAGGTGACTCAGTATGGAGCCATGTAGTACACCAGTTGTGGTGTTGAACGGCCTGAATAGTTCACCATTAACCCTAACTACATATGTCCGACAGGATAGGCATTGTTTGAGCCAAAAACGACCTTCACTACATCAGCCCATGTTAACCAATTTGCCCAGTAGTATATTGTGATCAATTTTGTCAAACGCCTTCGTAAAGTCTAAAAACACAGCATCAGCTGGGAGGCGTTCTTGGGCAGCTTTCGTCCATGAGTCAGGGACAATCAGTAGGTTGGTCGTGCATGAATGACCGTTTCTGAAGCCGTGCTGCTCCGGCGCCAACAGTGAGTGGATATCTAGATAGTCTCTCACGACATCGTCCACTATGCTCTCCATCACTTTTGACATGGCTGGTAGTAAGACAATCGCTCTGAAGTTACTGGCGTTCGTTCGATCCCCACCCTTGTAGATGAGAGAGATGACGCCGTGCTTCCAAGTGGCCGGAATGCAACCAGTTTACTATGAATGTTGGGACAAACTAGCAAGCAGTTCCGCTAGCTCATCTGCGCATTCTTTCAGCATTGATGCGGGTATCTCGTCAAGCCCCGGAGACTTAACAACGCACAGCAAGAGTAAGTTGGCACGTACATTATCCGGGGTAAAGTTGGGGGATGAACCCGAGGAACGATCAGGACAGAAAACCGTGGTGCATGGTTCCGTCTCTGCGAAGCTGCTGGAGACGGATGTATACTGAGCACGTAATATCTCAGCTGCCTCATAGTTACAGGCAGAGAGTCCCGAAGGTGTCATGAGAGAGGATATGGCAGCTTTCGATCTGGTCAAAGAGGCCATGTACCCGAAGAACCTTTAAGGACAATCGGTGATAGATCTCGCGAGTGATACTTGGTGAGAACTGCGGTCGGCGCGTACGGCTGCTGTGCATTGATTACGACAGCATCTGTATGCCACGTATCAGGCACCATCTCCTTTGAGGAGAAATACATCTCACAGTGCAACCTCTCTTTCATTATACGCCTGGTCGATGGTTTGGGCCAGGACGACTTACAGATGGGGCGTGGAGTATAAAGTGGGACTGAACTGGTTATCGCGGTGTTTACATGTGGCAAAATACGCTCTAGATTTTCATCCACCGTGCTACATTCTTCAGGTGATGGCCAGTTAGCTTGGGATAAATGTTCCAGCATCTTCCGAAAGTTAGCTTGTCTGAAATTACGTCGAGCCGACAGTAAGGGGCGGATGATCGTGACGTCGCATAGTAAGGGAAAACTGATTGTGGCATGGTCGCTTGCACCTGGTGGCGCAACAACCAGGACTATATCCACCGTACGGAGCTCGGTAGTTAACACCATGTCCGATGGGGATGGCCCCTGACCTCCTCTCCACATTGTGGGTTGAATGACATGCCCGGTGAATCCTACTTCCTGCGCGAGATCGTAGAATTCAGTGGCCGCAGTACCTGACGTTAGGCCGCTGGAGACACCTGCATGCGGGAGGTTGAAGTCCACTAGGACGATGATGCGAAGTCCGGGGATTGCGGTAGCTCGTCTAACAGCACTGTGTATTCTTTCATCCCATACTGGGAGCGCGGACGGGGCACGATAAATGACGTCGATAGTGACTTGTGATATGTGGGGTGCCCTGACATTTATCCACAGGGACTCCTCAAGTGAAAGAAAAGTTGGGTCTCTGTTTAGGGCTGCGCGTAATTCAGCACCAACGTAGATTGCCACGCCCCCGCCTCTGCTGGCTAGCCGATCCTTGGGAAAGATGGTATAACCAGGAATTTCTGTCTCATGGTCGGATATGTCTGGCGTTAGCCATGTTTCTGCTACACCTACGATCTTGAACATCTTCAAGTCGACAAGCTGTCGCAGTTCCTCCACTCTATTTTTTAGGGGAAGAACGTTAGTAAACATGCACCACCAGCTGGATACGTGTACCTTCATACCCTCATCTGGAATGGTGTCTGTCTTCAGATGTGTAACGGGTACTACCTGAACTAGGTCGATCCTTTTGAGGTCGGCCGTACCAGGTTTTTTGGCTGTGAGGGAGGTGGTGAGCTACTGATGACATCCGGCATCTTGGTCATCTTTACCACACTTGCCGTCATGTGGGGTATGCCAGTGAGAGGTTTCCCACGCTCAGACCTTGGTTTGTCTGCGTGAAGTCGGATCTCAGGTGGGAAGCTGTTTCTTAGCGTGTACCACTTCTGAAGCACAGCGGACAACGTACCTCTTGTATACAGAGTGATTCGTAATAGTTTGGGGGCTGAGATGGGGCTCAGGTTTATTATGCGCGGAAGACTTTGGGTAGACCATGCTCCACATTCGCCTACGTCCAGGTTCAGTTTAGCTCAAATAAACTTCCACTGGTCGATGTCATGCTTATGCGCGTGCAGCGTACCCACATCCTTCAGCCCCTCCACGCTGTGTACAACCAAACTACACGTTCGGTCATACTGAGAATTGTGAGGGTTGCGATATGCCGTTCGTCGAGTTTCCCTGATCGCCCAAGCAAAGTCAGGTTTCGCTCATAGGCAAGAATCATTGAGTCTAGGCAAGGAAGATGCTGTTAAGAGAACCTCCTCGACGTCTTCTATCTGGCCCAGCGTGACACGGATTGGCCGTGGGCGTCAATCTTGGTGGGACTTACGAAGTCTGCATAGCGTGAGTTTATTTTCCAAGCCTAGCTTAAGTAAGTCACACGAGGGATCTCCACTGCAACTGATCATCGGCTTCCTTCTGATTGAGTTTGAATGTTAAATTCAGCTATTTCAGCGAGTTGTTCACTGTTGCCGGGGAGAGGTCCGGGATCGAATCTTATGGAGCTTCTCGTCATGGCCCCTTTCGACTCATATCTACTACGGCGAGTCCTGTACTGAAGATAAAGTGCATGATGATTGAGTCGCCTCGGAGTCTTCGAAATTCAAGTGGATAAAGATCAAGAACTTCAAGACGAGACTCAAAAGAGAAATGCCGCAAGCAAGTGACCATTTTGGTGGCTCCTCACTGGAAGCACTCGACGGCGAGTATGTCCTTCTCCAAGCCGGTGTATACGACTTGATTTGCACACTCAAGCAATGGTCTTATATATAGACCCAGTAGTGAGTGTGAAAAGCGTACCTGTCTATTCGGGGAAAGGCTCTTTCTATCACCCCAAGAGTCTAAAGTCCCTATTTGGCGACCACCTGGTGATGATGAGAAAAGGATAAACTAGTCGACAGCCAAATCCCTAAGTCCGTTTTACGGTCAAGTTTCGTGATATCTGTTACAATTCGTGCACCACGGTTCACGAACAGGTTCCCCAAGTCTCCTCCAAACCACCTGTGCACACTTACTGACGCTTAGAAGGTGACTCCAGTCACCTGACCAGTCCTTAGTACGGTCGAGTTTAGTCAGCAATGCACTGGGATCAAAAGCACTCCAGATTTATGAGCCATCAGCGTAAATGAGGGTGTTGCTAGAAATAAGGCCCGGAAGGTCATTAATGTATATTAGAAACAACGGCGGACCCAGCACGGGTCCTTGAGGGACTCCAGCGGAGATCGGAGAAGAATAGGAAGGGTCAGATCCGGTTTTTACCCCAAAAGTTCTGCTATCAAGAAAGAATTTAATCCAACGTAGAACCTGTCCTTGGATCCTAGATGTTTCTAGCTTATGCACAAGAGGTCCGCGTTGGACACAATCAAATGCCTTGGCAAAGCCGAAAAAGATAGCATCCGAGGTGTTGCCATTGTCTCTGGTTCTCGTCAGGTTATCCATGAAGATAAGCATACTGGTTATGCATGATCGGTCGGGAAGAGAGCAATGCTGCTAAAGGATGGCGTGTTATAACAGGCGCTCCATTACCTTGCAAGGGATGCTGGTAGGACTGATCAATCGATAATTAGCATGGGAGTATCGATCACCCGCCTTAAGTGTTGGTGTGACAATGGCTTCTTTCCATACCTCCGGAAGAGTGCTGGTTCTAAGTGTCTGTTCAAACAGACTATGGAAGGATGCCGCTAAACTAAGAATCTTTTCTTTCAGGATCCGAGGATGGATCCTGTCTGGTCCCACTGCACTATAAGGGGTGATCTTGAGCAAGAGATCCTGAACGTCGAGCACAGATAATTCAGCTGTTAAAGGTGGGCACTGCAAATTTCTCCCCGTGGGAATCGGATGTCGGGTTGTTGGAACCACTTTGTAAACCGCTGAGTAATATTCTCTGGAAATCTCAGCAACCACCCGGGAGATGAAGGAGGTTCTCTCGTCGGGAAGTTGCAGAGGAAACGCCGAGGGCTTAGTTTTCTTCTGGCGACGCATGTACTTGAAGAGCAAATTTTTATCCTCCCGAGCTACCAAAAGGATCTCGTCTGTCTATTCGGTATGTTCAAGGATTTCCCACCCGCATCTGTTTCGTACAGAGCAAAAGGCTTCTAGATCCTCCTGCCTAGAGGATAAACGAGAACGTGAATCAAGAAAACGACGTATGCCCCGCGGAAGCGATTAGCCAGATGAAGACTTCCACAATTTGCTAGGAACAAATGTCTGGTCAGCTTCGTGAATGATAACTTTTAGAGAAAGACAGTTTGTTTTCACTGAATAAGACAGAAGTTTGAGTGTACCTAAGATTGTCTTCACTGCGCCAAAGTCAGCCTTCTGGAAATTTCTGAATGAAGTCTTTGTTGAGGCATTTGGGAACAAGTAGTAGATAAAATCGAAAGCAAGTAACATGTGGTCACTATGTCCCAGCGGTGGATTGATGACCAGTCCATCTACCAAATGAGGCTCAGTTGTGACAACCAGATCAAGCAATGGGGGTGTCTGTCCTGGACGGTACCGTATAGGTAGCTTGATATGCTGTGTCCAGGCTTTTTCACGGATAAATATTGCTACGGATTTCAAAAGTCCGGAGTCAGAGTCTACATCAGAGGCAGCTATATAGTTCACTTTGGGTGCGCCGAAGTCACCCATAATGAGGAGGGGGGAGAAACGCTGTGTAGACAAGAGGTAGTCTTGGGAGGTAAGAATGACCGTCGTCCGGCGCGCTGTACGACGGCGGTCGGCAAATAACGCCGACAAGAAGCGTGTGACAACTACAAAGCTGGACCTTAAACCACAGTTCGTCATCTATCTCTGGGGAGTTAAACTCCCACACGATGGTTGGTAGTGACAGCTTCTGGTCTAGAAAAATAGCACGATCTCCCATGCGTCCACGGGAGGAGTCTGCTTGGCACAGTGAGTATCCAGAAACAATCAGTTCGTTATCATTGACATCTGCGGGGAGCCAGAATTCTGTTAAAACAAGAACATGAGGAAAAGTGTCGTAGACTAACTGTCTATTTTAAGGTAGTTTGTTCAAAAGGCTCAGACAGTTAATGTATACGCACTTGAGGACTGTCTCATCATTTGGCTGGGTGCAAAAAGAGACGAAAGAGCGCGAAGAAAAGCGTGAAACAACGGTCTCAGTAGCGAGGGGTAGTGTGAACGGCGTCAGAGTTTCTTGAGCCCTCTTGGAGGGTTGCGACTGTTTCATCACCGCCTGAGCATATGTGAGCGTTCCCGTAGGAAGCTTCGTCTCTTTCTATTGACTCGAAGTTGATGGCTTGCAAACCACCTCCACCTTTCGGAGTACTAGAGGGTGGCTAGGAGTTTTGCATCCCCGAAAGTTTGGTTGGCGTCTTAGCTCGGAAGAGAACCTAGGAAGAAATTACCGTGACCCAGCAGACGGAAATGCGGCTTGAATGGGCCAAATATTAGCCTTTCCGGAAGCTGAAAGTGACCCAAGCAGAGTCGTTGGGTTGTAAGGCTTAGGAAAAAGTGAGTTTGAATAAAAAATTTCCGAGGTGTGATGGGTGGAAGTTTAGGGCAAGACTGTTGGTCTGTGGCCCCTTTATGAGCTACTGGTTTATATTTGTAGAGCCCCAAAGATGATTGACCATCCAAGGGGATGGAGGCAGTCGTCCTTGGTATGGGCGTGGGCACATGTGTTGATCCATTCAGGGGCGCCGGTCCCATCTCAAGAACGAGAATGAGGACCTTCACGTTGGCTTGAAGTTTTGGGTCAGCCTTAATGCGCGACCTTGTTCTATCAAGGTGAGAGCGCTTCTGCCGATCCTGCAATGAGCGATCCAATGAGAATCCTTTTAAATTAGCATGACATTTCTTTAACTGAAATGTCTTGTCCACTACTTCCTCCGTCCTGACCTTCGCAGGCAACTTCACAAGAAGTCCAAATGACTTCTTGGAAGCTTCGGAACGAAGTCTGCTGGCAGAAACTGTACTTGTTAGTTCTGGAAGGAATGCGTTGTTTAGCACCGTTTTTTCTTGTTCACCTTGGGAGGGTGTGGTCGGAAACCGTCCCCTGACAACAGGCCTTCTCTTTCGGAAGGTCTGGTCCGCCAGATTCGTCGCGTCTTCCTCAGTTTGTGCTGTGGACGAAGTCACTTCCTTACGAGCAGCCATCACATCTGGAAGGGCGAGCTCAATATACTCGTTCAGCGAGTTCAGTTCTGACCTCACGTCAGATGAAGCCGTTTGTATTTCAACCGGAGCTATTTCAGCCGTGGCCACGTAAATTGCATTGACGTCTTTAGACGTCTTGCAACGACACTTCAGCGTGTCTCGTTTCTGCTCACTGATGGTGGCGATTAGCATAATTGATACAGCCTCGTACAAGATGCAGCCTTCATGAAAAAGACAGCCCGTGCAGATAAGCGGCCTTTTTGATAAAACCAGCAGAGTGTAATGGTCCTCCTTGAGGCAGGTGCACTTGATGTGGTACCAGTATAGACAGTTCTGGTAATGCCTACCGTTTTGAACAGTCATGCGACAGCCCAAAACTGCCACAGGCACTCGATACTACTGCTCCGCCAATGCTGTGGATCCCTTGTGTGTCTATGTGAAGAAAAGAGGAGGTGTTAGTGTTAAATAAAAAAGCTAGGCAAGAGGGGCAGAATGCAGAGCCAGGAAATAGTGGGACCAAACAGATAACTGCTCAGATAATAATCAACTAAATAAATGCGTTAGGAGACGTACAATGTAAAACAGATATAATTACTGTGAACCAAATAATTTAATACTTAATTGAATTAATATGTTACTCGCTAACGAATAGCAGTAATCGTACGTAAATTTTTGATCCACGGGGCACGAATAGGGCAATAATATGAATAGACAATGACAGCGAGAAAATATGAATCAAATTTCAAACTACTTGTGCAGAAGGAAGGCAGATCACCTCAGTTCACAGGGATTGCTGCCAGTGCCAGCGATGTTCAGTTAAATGAAATGCCAGTGGTAATCAGAATGACCACGCTTACTCGGATGGCTAAGTACCCATCCCACATCCCGTGGACGCCACCATTTTCTAGTGTTCGTAAGAAAACCGATTAATGCGAGCACATCATAAGCTAGTTGCTGTCAGAGGAACGGTAGAATTTTAGAGTGAATCAACGGAGGTTGTGCATCTTTTTGATCACCTTGGCTGAGCTGAAGTAGAGTTAAAAAAGTCTTATGTTGTAAATCAGAAGGGCAATTAGCGACGTCTCCTAAAGACACATCCCGGTTGGTTAGCCCATGAGAGAAGAAAGCTTCTGTACCACTATGTCTACTCGGTCTCAGCTTGATTCACTTCATACATCCCCCCAGGAGTGTCAACGGTGTACACGTTCTTACACTCCTGGCCCCATCCGATCCACCACTTTGCATTCATTAGAGAGGACGAATGCCCCCTTCCGGTATCGCGTAAAAAATGCCATCGACGAGGCTACGTGTGACTGTGGAGTTGTCAAATGAGGTGACAGACCCATCAGACGTATTCATGTCTAACGTTACAACCATTGCCTCCAAAAAGCTGACTGAGACACATAAACGATTGAAGATGGTTTAACCTTAAAAGTAGTATAAAATGACCTCCTTCATGGAGGGATATCTGGACAGACGAAAGCGGACGAAACTAATAAGGTAAGACAGCAGCAAACTTTCAGTCAACTGGCATGGGTTCAGATGAGTGCTCAAAAGAACAAGGATGTAAGCAATAATAGAAAAGTTACCAAACGCTCCGCGGGAGCTGGAAGGCCTCGGGGCATCTTCTGGAAAAGGGACATTCATCGTTGTTTAGCGCTGGGTGGGTGAGTGATTCAAGATTGTCGCCAACGCCCCCACATCTTAATGTCACGGTGAACATTCAATCGGCACGGAGAGACAACTCACTGCAGCAGCCACCGGCCGCATTGAATTTCGGTGGAATAAGAGAAAGAAAGAAACGTGGTGTGAGCTGTAACTGAAGGTGCTGCTAGACAACTGACTGGACGCTGAATCGACAATTCCAGCAGACACACACGGACGTTCATACTAGTGTTGTTAATGTGGGGCACGACGTACGTTATAGTCACGGTGTAATAGATTGTGAAATAATCACTTATCTACAGAATAGGCGCATCGTGAGTTTCTTTGAAGGGTTCAAAACAACGCTAGGAAGTGCTCAAGGAGACGTTCAGGTGTCAGGGATAAAAGATGGAAATCGGCTGGCCGCCGATACCATAACTGGTCGCATTCGAATGTCTAATTTTTAAAGCCCACATTTTGAACGGTTAGGCGTTGGACGGCTCGAAACACTTCCCCTTTGAAGAACTACACTTCCTTCTGCTGTATGTGCTTGGTTGTGAGGAGTGAATGAACTGCCGGCTTTCATAGTCCTCCACATAGGGCATAAGATAGGAGTGTTCTGCAGACAGCAAATAATTGTCTGACGGGACGAGTAGTCAGGATGCGGAACTTGATCTTTTTGGTAGACTGTAAAAGTTGGATACTCAAAAGAAACTACACTGTTGATTGTGGCGCTTGATAGTCGCAAATCTTTGTAGTCCCTGGTGAATACCCACATGTCACCATCTACCACAAAAATCGGTAGATTTTTCGAAAACGCTGAATCATCGCGATGGTCACAAGCCTTCTTGAAGTCGACAAAGATAACATTCACGTCAAAATTCCTGTCAGCAGCATTTTTTCATTCTTTTACTGCTTCAACTGGGTTCAGAGTGCACAAACAACGTCATCGAAATTCATCTTGTGCATCACAAGACAGTTCGGCATCCCTGAGGTTCTTTTGGCGCTTTAATCAGAAAGGCCTTCCCAGATTCTGCTTGACATTTTCCATTTTTTCAACTTGGCCGAAAATAATTAATAGCGTGTGTTGCTTTGTTGGTCTCGAAGTCATTTTCAAACCACTTGCTTTGTTGGCTGGCGTCACTCAAGATTTATCTTAGTTGTTCTGTTGGATTCATCAACGTGACCTGTAAGTCGACCTTCTGAGTATCTTCGGTCATATTTGTTTATCGCTGGCGTGTCCGCGCATTTCTTTTTTTTTTCGATTAACAGTGATAGCCACAGCTGATGTACAAAATTATCTGATTCACACTTTTTCAATGTTTATCAAGTATCATTTTGGAACCTTCCCTCAGATCCTGCAGTAAATCTAGTAACTTTTACTGTTTCAAATAGAACACTACTCACACTTCAACGTAGCTCATAAATTCAAACAAAATTGTCCGCTGGTCTACGTGGAAAAGAAACATAAGACCAGAGCTTCGTTCTTATTGGAGCCTGCCAGTAGTGTGTTTTTCCTCCAGGATAGGACCTTGCACCCGGCTCAGGAGCTTTTGGCACCGGCTTGTTGATCATAAACTCATTAAGCTTAAAATGAGCGTTACCCAATGACAATATCAAAACGCTCAACTCTAGCCGTCCGTAAACCATGCTTGGTTTGCCTGGACGCTCCAAAAGTGGAATGAACGGAATCGCTCTGTTCACTTCAGTCGATGGCCACGTGGTCAGGTCTCCTTAGTTAGGTTGCATTTGCCGACTTCACTGAGCCAAATAAGCATGGTTCAAGTGGCTGTAAAAAGTTCGGGGATTTCGACTGCTAATAATCCACGCGTTGCCTGGGGACGGTTTCAACGGTCGCTTTGGGGAACCTCATTTCTTTTAGCTTCTGTAGTCTGGTTGTGAGTCTACATTATATTAGCTGCAGAACCTGCCTGTTCGTTATAAGATGAGGACTCCCTGTGCGACTCAATATTAAATCCACGACTAAACTTACGCTTGTACAGAGGAGCCAACACATCTGGTTCCCGTAATGTGGTCATTCAGGTGAGCGGGTACATTTTCCAGTTTGCCTTTCGAACGGTTGCAATGTCCTGTACTGAGACTTCGGAAGGTGTGTCTATCCAACGTCCCACATACCTGATTTCAATCACTCTTTCGATGACATGAGTACTACTTCATTGCATGTTCTCAATAGCTGTCTTAGTAAGTCACCACTGGGTGTTGGTGTCCAGTGTAGAATCAACCAACGTCATTCATGGAGGTTCCAGTGGGACGCTATGCCAATTTTTGCATTTTATGCAAACATCCTCTATAAATATCCTCTGCAGACAAATTTTAACCGAGAAACTAAATCATTCATGTACACTAGAAAATGTATCGGACTAATGACGGAACACTGCAGAACTCCATTAGTGTGGACCGCTATAATGAACTTAACTCTCTTCTGATGCATACGGAATGACTTATCATAAATGCGAGCATCAACCCATCCTAGCACTTCCAATGCTGTGTTAGAGGTTCCCAATTCCATGAGTAATAAGCGACGATTAGTAAACTCGCCTGTCACGGTGATGTCACGACACCAGTTCTATGTTCTGTAATTCGCAAGTTCATAGCCTCAGGAGACGGCGAATCTGCAAGTGAGCGTTATCTAATGGTTTACTTACCGTGCACTAGACGGACTTCACCGTCAACCAGTTAAGGCACCATGGGGGCGGAAGTGAATGAACTCTCAGCACAAACGCACGGCAGCTGTCAAGGAGAACAAAAGTCCACGTGACCTTTTGTAGACTTTGAGAAATCAAAAGAGTTGGACTTTTTGCAACCCGTTGGTCCTAGTGACCACCATCTGAGTGACGAAAAGCTGTTCCGACCTAGTTGGGCTTGATTACCACCACGCTAAGGGCTGTGAGTGCCATCCTCTGGAGTGCGTGATGCTGATGAGACCCAAATAGGTCGAGTCAGCTGTCCACCACTTTGCTGGTGGTAACTGGGACCAACCGTTTGCAAAAAACCTTCTCTCAACTTATTCTGAGACTGTGGTAGATGCTTGCTCATGTGCAGGCCAACCACAAAACGGCTGATTGATTACATCCTATGAGCAAAAGGAAGCGCTACGACTAGGGCAACTAAGAGTTTGACCGACTAAATGGTGCTCCTGACGGTGACAGCTAAGATACTATCACCTTGAAGAATGTAGCCTTCAACACTAAAGACGACTCGGATCCATTACATATCCACGCGTGGAGCTAAGGCACTTACGTCGGAGCACTAACGCTGATGTTGTTGGTTTATAACGGACTTCAGTTCGGAAGCTGACTTAAACGGTGAGATAATATTAAAACAGGTCTCATAACGCAGTGTTTGGGATTTTGTGGACGTCCATTGTGATACCACTACAGCTCAGGGGAGATCAACGAGTTTTTTAAAAGAGTTCCACTCCACGAAACTATGATACAGTACTGTAACAGTTTTAACACCTGAATGACATACTGCTCCACTTTGTCCTTGACAATCCATCTGTGGCGCTTAATATTACCGTTGCTGTCTACTGGCTATCTATGTTGTCAATGTAAGGTACAAATCTCCAGCCACTATGAAACCATTTAGTAAACATCGTCACCCTGAGACTTATTCTATCCGTAAAAAATCTCAGCGTCTACTAGCCGTGACCAGCTCGACAAACGATTGCCTCCGAGCCACTCAGAACGTAAGACAATCTCCGAACCACAGTTGCCTCGCCTTGCCAGCGTGAAACAATGAACAGCGAGGAAACGCCAAGTCCACTCATACTGATGGACACCGCAAGCTAAGCGTTATATCTGGAATCACCAACGTAATCATGATTTTATCAATTAACTTGCTAATGGTTAGCTGTCGGTCAACAATTCTGTTCAACCTAGAGTGCTTCACGAATCGTTCCAGGCGATTTCTGGCCGATCCGTCAGATATGCTGAAACTTTGGTTGGCGTACAATCTGGCAGTTAATATACATGACCGTAGTGTAATATTCCAGAAAGTCAATCACAAGAACAATACACTATGTCCAGCGTCTGCTAATCGGAACACAGAAGGTCTGTCTCGCAAAAGGAGAAAAAGTCACAAGTCAACAACAAACGTGTATTGAACACAACACAGATACCGAGAGATTCAATTTACAACGTGTCCTTGTCCATATATATATGTATATGGGGTCCCACG
>LUCH01000267.1:89976-109139 GCA_013368495.1 Paragonimus heterotremus | reverse complement strand
TAACATATATGTTATCGCCAGTTTGTCACGTAACTGAATGCAATAGTCTGACGTCAGTAAGTTGTCCGGCGGCAACCGGGGTATAAGCAAATCGGATGGCAGTCGCATTTCTCTACCCGTTAGCAGGTAATGTGGTGATTGCGCGGTATAGGAGTGGACGCTAGCATGATATGCAAGTAGACACTGAGACACAGCTTCGTCCCATGATCTGGTGTTTTCCGAACTCACAAACGCTTTTAAAAGGGACTTCAAAGTGCGGTTAACACGCTCTACGGCGCCATTACCTTGCGGATGATAAGCAGTCGTTCTCGTCTTTCTTATGCCAAATATTCTGCACAGCTCGTGCATTAATGTACTCTCGAAATTTGACCCTCTGTCGGAGTGTAATTGAGTCGGGACACCCCAGCGCGAGATCCAATGATCAAAAATGAACTTGGCGGTCGTTCCGCCGTCTACTCGTGGCACTGGCACAGCTTTACACCATTTAGTGAAGTGATCTATCATCACAAGGATGTACCTATTTCCCCTTCTTGTCTCTGGCAGTGGTCCGACGATGTCAACCTCTACTATTTCATTCGGATACCCCGGCAGCATACTCTGTAACGGTACGCACCGTTGTCTCTTGGGGTTTTTAATTTGTTCACATAGGCCACAACTGCTGCACACGTTTTTGACGTCTCTGCGCTGGTGGGGCCACCAGAAACGCCGCCTCGCAGCTTCTCCAAGTTTATTCTGGCCCGCGTGTCATAAACTCTCATGGGGTTCTTGCAAGACCATGCGAACCGCCGATTCTGGAACTACAATCTGACTTTCATATTGCGGACCGTATTGAAAGTAAAGAACACCATCGGCGATGTAGAGATGACGCCACAATGACCATAAGCAACGCACCTCCCAACTACTTCCGGCCATCTCTTGGTTGGTCGGACGCGTTCCACCCTGCTTTATTCGCTCGTATATGATCTGTAGATCTGCATCATTGCTCTGAATAGCAGCCCACCGATTATTCTCCTCAGGCCTAAGAGTAATCATCGTAGAGTATCCTGTGCACGAAGGAAAATCATCATGGTCGCTAATCGGTCTTCTAGATAGCGCATCAGCATTTCGGTGACGTGAACTGGGTCTGTGTTTGCATTCAAAGTTATACTCTTGTAAAAATTCTTGCCAACGGGCAACTTGCCCCTCCGGGTCCTTGAAATTCTACAGCCAATGAAGTGATGAATGGTCAGTTTTAACTAGGAAGCGCCTCCCGAGAAGATAGTGACGGAAATGTTTAATAAAATGCACCAGTGCAAGCATCTCTTTTCTAGTGGTGCAATAATTCTTCTCACTCCTGTTAAGGTTTCGATTCCCATACGCAATGACATGCTCCACATCATTATTGTGTAACTGAGACAGTACAGCCCCTATAGCGATGTCACTGGCGTCGGTATCCAGGACAAACATTTTCGCGTCTGCCCGTGTATCTGGGAGCGCTAGAACGGGGGCAGTGCATAGCGCATTCTTCAGTCGATCAAAAGACTGCTGACATTCTTCAATCCACTTGAACGCTTGTCCTTTCTCCGTCAATACTGTTAAGGGTTTAGCTACGTGGGAAAACCGAGGAACAAATCGTCGATAATAAGAGGCTAAACCAAGGAAAATACTGACCTCCTCAACACTCTCAGGAATAGGCCATTCTTTAACTTTACACACCTTTTCGTGGTCACAGCTTACCCCAGCTCGTGAGATGATGTGTCCTAAGTATTTTACTTCAGTCTGCATAAACGAGCACTTGGTTGGGTTCAACTTCAGTCCAGCCTCTGTTAGTAGTGAAAGAACACTGGATAGGTTAAGCAAGTGCTCGTCGGCGGTGCGTCCATGTACAATCACGTTATCTAAGTAAACTAGACATTGCTTTGGAATTAGGTCACCCAGCACCTGTTGCATCAAACTTTGAAAGGTGGCCGGGGCATTTGTCAAACAGAATGGCATGGTTTCGAATTCATACAGGCCAGAGGGTATTATGAACGCGGTTTTCAGACGGTCGCTGGGCTCCACTTCCACTTGCCAGTAACCAGAGGCCAGATCGAGAGTACTAAACCACTCAGTGCCCGAGTGGACATCAATAGTGTCACCGATACGTGGTAATGGAAACGGGTCCTTTTCTGCTACCGCGTTTAACTGGCGATAGTTAACACACAACCTTAAGGAGCCATCCTTTTTCTTAACCAATACTACTGGGGACGCCCATGGCGAAGTTGATGGCCGGATAACGCCTTTCTCTAATCTCTGTTAACAATTTTTCTACCTGGCCCTGAAGATGGACGGACAAGCGACGAGCCGCTTGCCGAATCGGGCGTGCCTCGCCCGTGTCAATACTGTGACGTACAACATGAGTCCGCCCAGGCGGTTGTCCTTCCCACCAGAATGTCGCCTGGTGTTTTTCAATTACTTCCCGTACTCTGCACACTAGATGTGGTGGGACCTGTGAGACAATGCCGTTGATGAATTTCTGCCATTCGGTCTCGACGTGCATTTTGCCACTGGGCAGGTGCTGTCTTTTAGGGGCTTCCACAAGGCCTGATAATGTTCTGTAAACAGGTTCCAACAAAAAGCGCTCACCATACATGCGGACGGTCAGGTTAGGAAGGTCCAGGATACAGTGCGTGGATAACAAATAGTCGCATCCCAGAATTACATGAAACGGTAACTTTTGAGCAACCAAGAATTTCAACATACATGCCCACTTTCCTATCTGTACTGTTCCGCGAACACATGTTAATATGTGTAACGGCTGTCCATTCACGGCCAGAATCTGGCTGGCGGGCTCCGCTATAGCATCAAACTGACAGGTAGTATATGTCTGTTTATCAATCAAGCTACATACTGACCCGGAATCTAGCAAACATTTGAAGTCACGACAGCCAACTTTTGCTTTCAATATAGGGCATAAGGCCGCATCTTTATCTTCATACTTAGAAACAGGGGAAACAGACGACTGAGATATGGGAGACTCACCGGCAGGTGCACGCTCCCGGGCGGATAATGGACACCAACGCGCCACGTGTCCATACCGACCACACACAAAACACCTGCGCCGATCAGACCGTCTGTCGTTTGGTACCTCCATTTTTGGACGGTTTTGTATACGATGTTCGCTTGTGTGGGTTTTTCCGCTGGTCGAACCACTGTGCAGTCGTTTATTTAGGACGCCCTGAACCACATAGCTGAACTGCTCATTTCCCAATTCAGCACATTCCGCTTGGTCCAACAGCTCCGCCAGCTTTACAGCTTTGGCCAAACTTCGAGAGTGCGGAGGAGAAATTCACGCTGGTTCTGCGGCTGTCGGATTCCTTCCAAAGACCTCTCTAAAATACGATTCTCCCTCTGCTCCGTTGTCTCATCCACGAACGCTACTCGCGCCAGTCTCCTCAGCTGCTGTAAGTAATCCATTAGTCCTTCTTCGTTTAGTTGTCGTCGTTCATGGAATTCCCTTCGATACTCAATAGCCGGACGATGACCAGCGACTCTTCGTCGCAAAAACTGAAACAAACCTTTGAGATCCTCTGGAACATCAAAGGCAACAATTTTTGCATAAGCCTCACGGGAAATTAAATTCAATACAACATCCAGTTGGTGATATGGGGGAAAATGCCGTATATAGCGGCGCACCTGTGCTTCCCAAACGTCAAAGTCTTCTCCGACAATATATTTATCCGGAGCTGGGAATCCTCGTTCATGTCGCACACAAAATGTAGGCCCGGTTTCCGAAATACGTAATTTCCCCGCTTCCCGTACGAGATTAGGCATCTCTTCGGTATCTGAAGAACTGAGCATCATTGGGATAATTGTGTCCCACCGTGGGTTCCAAAATTGTAATATTCCAGAAAGTCAATCACAAGAACAATACACTATGTCCAGCGTCTGCTAATCGGAACACAGAAGGTCTGTCTCGCAAAAGGAGAAAAAGTCACAAGTCAACAACAAACGTGTATTGAACACAACACAGATACCGAGAGATTCAATTTACAACGTGTCCTTGTCCATATATATATATGGGGTCCCACGGTCCGGAATGGCCCACCAATCAAAAGTGGCCTCGCGCTCACTGCCCGCCGACCTCCGGTTCTGGTTGGTCATCCTCCTCCGCCCGCTGCACGGACGCGGCCAACCCGCGTGTTCGAGGGCCTGAAAGGAAGCGGAAGGGAGTATGTGTAACAAAACAAGATGGCGGCGCACTACGCGCTACTACAGTAGCGTATTATACAGTCTGAAGTACGCATTTTACTAGCCTGTTAAAACGGCTGTCTATCAGACTGTGACCATTAAAGAAAATCACAACGTGATATTGAGGATTCGCTTGTATCGACTTCTGACTTAGCATAGGTTACACAGACACTGAAAGACGGTAGAACAGGAAGGTGGTACTTAAAAATGGGTCGGCAACGGAACGTTCAAGGAATTCTTACTCAGTTTTGTAACGTGTTCTGCTGCAGTTGGCTTGCCTTATCTGGGAGAAGGAATCAGTCCCTCAACAGTTCATAGGTATTATGATTGCAACTTTGTTTAACAGCAAGGAGAGCAAGCAGAACACTGTCAACTAACGGGAAATTTGTCAATTCAACTGCGTTCGGGAAGTTTTATAGAAAATCCTACTAGCCTGACGTTGCGTGGCGATCTTAAACGGAAGTGTTCTTAAGAAGTACGGACTGCAATCGGGACATTAGTCTGCTGTTTTACCGAAAAGCTTTTGGCAAGACTTTTGCTGAACGGAAAAAGTGGGCAAGTTGTAATGATCTATGTTTCAGAGAACAAACTTGAAGTTAGCGGCAGTCACACGAAATCAAAACAGTGATCGCCGCTTGACAGGTCTGGGATGACTGTCGTGGACGCAACTGGTCTCTCTATACTTTCTTTGTGAATTCCATTAGGGCGTTTGGTTTCGTAGGCCGTGGAGCATTGTGGGTGTTGCCTTATGGGTTTGGATATTCAGGTACGTTTGTAGGTTCAAATGAAGTGTTCCATGTGGGCATGAAACTGAAGGTGCAATTGTGTGGACCGATCTGCGATGATTGCAACATGGTCGTTAGTGTGGACGATGGTTATTTCCTGGCACCAACCCTATTCTGTTTATCTAACAACAGTGTTAGCTGTTGCTCCCCATATTTCAAAGCACCGGGTTCACGTTTCATACCACACGAATGACCATCCGTCGAATATTCGAATTTTCAGCTTCTCGAATAGACCACGTAATTTAGCTTTTCATACTTTGTTTCTCGCGGATGATGGCGCGCTCTTTGCAAGCAGCCAATTTAGGGCAGCGTGGTGCATTGTTGTTGGTTCCTTTTTAGTTTCCGCCTGTTTAGGTCGTGCGCAAGCCTTACTGGGTCTCTGACTGACGCTTGATCGTGCTGTCTCCAGAAAAAACTGTTTGTGAACTTGACCCTTCTCTGGAACTAGTGACTTATCTTAACCCACTCATTGATCATCAACCTCCTGAATCGTTTGCTATAAAAAATCGATACAGGTTACTGTAAATTTGGTACTGATGAGTCAATATGAAATGCTTGCATCTGCCAGGTTTCGTGTTCTGATTGTTTTGTTCAATAATACTAATACTAATAATACTAATAATAATGATAGTGTAGTTCTTAACGCATCCGTGAGAAACACGCTCAGATGAGCGTGTTCAATATACACGTCGGTCTTATCGAATCACAACCATGCAAGCCAGGTAGGCCTTTATTTTCTGTAGTTCGGCGAGAGATTCTGTCTTGTTTAGTTGATCAAGCAGGAATAAGTTATGTTTCAGACGGCCATGGTAGAGTTGACTCCTTATATGCTTTTGAGGAACGGAATGCCATTTCTAAGGTTTCATGACTAAACTTGCACACGGTATACCAAATTCCACTGGACATGGGTTGGTAGCTGCTGACTTCAGTCGACGAAGCGTTCGACGCGCTTCCATTGCAGGCGCATCATATTGGGCAGACCGAATAAACTTGCCAGAAACTGAAGTGCCGCGATCTTTCGTTTTTTTATCCAATCATTTCAATTTTTGTTCTTGTGCGTGGTACAACAAAACTACCCTGCAGCAAGGCATATAAAATTAACTACCGACAAATTCAAAACAAGATTTGATCAAAAGTTATACGGTGCTACTTGGCAAGCTATGAGGTGGACCAAACAACCAGCTACAAGCCTCAACCGTGACAGTCGGCATCAACAATTAAAATGTTTCATGTATGCGCGACTCGACTACTCATAACCCATTGGTATGTTGAACAGGGAAAGAAGGTTTCTCCCCGGTGGATCACGTCAAGCAAAAGCTAATGGTTGACTCACTGACCTACAGACCATTAGAACAACACGTACCAGTGAGCACTGATGGCTTGGTTGCAAAACTGGGAGAAAGTCAAACAGGTGTAGAGTTTCCATTGTTTTGTGTTTCAGTTTACTAAAATTGCGTAACTGCCGCATCAGACCGCACTGTACATTTTTGTTTGACTTCAGTAAAAACAACAACACAACATGTTTTCGAATAAACTTTGCTTCACGTGCTTGTTGGTTCTTCATACGACTCCGGTGGTTGCCATCCAGTTTAAAACATCTTACTCGCATCCTCAGCTACGCTTGGAACAATCCGAATACATTCCAGCGTCATTGGACGCCCACGGACATTGTCAGTATTTGGTGGGCACAGTCCCTGACTTCACTGGTTATTGTTGTATCGAGAATTACAGTAGTTCACACATCTTCTCCACTGCGCAGGTACTGGCCGGTTAGAAAGTGTGAGCGCCGGAAACGTCTAAGAAGAATCTTCTGATTAATTCGGCAACGGCGTGACCCGGTAAGTTCGCATGAAAATTGGATTTCGATCGGATGGCACTGGAAGAGATCTTTAGGACGTTCGGCAATAAGTTTCGCCCTATTGCCAGTTCGAAAATTTTAACATATCCTCCTAGTGGGTGTCGGAGTTTGACTGAGTACCAGACGGTTCCATACCAGGTGTGTTGATTTTGTTAAGGTCTGTTGCATTATTTCGAGATTGCTGCGCCATGTTTGATTAGTGTTGAAAGGTGACCCTATTTTTCATTATTTCCCTAAGAATAAACAGTACCAACCATGTTTATTCTTACACCAACTACTATAACCGTTTCTTTTACTCTTATTCAGTCTGACCCATGTACATTTATAAATGTCAAAATAAGACATCCTTTTTCCATATTCCTTCTTCAGTAGCTTATATTTCTGACCATTTCTCGATGGGTGAACAGTCACTTCGTTCTAGCCCAACCAATTACCATTTATTTGAGTGAACTCAAGTCCGTTTTTTCGTCACCCATTACTGAGTGGTGCCTAGTTGTCAGAGTTGTTGTACCGGCACATTCATTGTTTAATTTGTAAGGATATTTCACATTCGAGGTGAGACATTTAATTTTCATGTACATTGATCCAGTTAGTACCGTATTAAATCAAGTTTTCACGAGCGCCTTCTCATCGACCGTTTCGAAGATGGATTATCTTCTATGCCGTTGGATATTGAGAAA
This sequence comes from Paragonimus heterotremus, assembly GCA_013368495.1. NCBI lineage: Eukaryota > Metazoa > Platyhelminthes > Trematoda > Plagiorchiida > Troglotrematidae > Paragonimus > Paragonimus heterotremus. The sequence continues at coordinate 101,607 of LUCH01000267.1, read as the reverse complement.
GGCATTTTCGGATCAACCGATTACGCGTTACTCGTTGTCAACCTTGAATCGTTAACGAACGATTCAATAACGTGCACACTTACAACACACTAGCCAGATTGGTTGTTAGAGCGAGGGTGAAACCTTATCGAACGCCGCTTGATACAGAGCCTTCGTCAGGCGTGATATGAGATAGGCTGACAGTAGTTTAAGTAATAAAGAAGTTGCAGTCACATTCCCCAGGTGATTGCCTTATGGAACTTTGAATATTCATCAGGCACCCACTTCCCGCTTCATTGCCCCGTTTGTTGCAATACAGTTAGAACCCACTCGACTTGTCTTCCACTGACGTTTCTGTGAGTCAATTTATGGGTGAAACATAGTTATTTACGGACAGCATAGCTGTTTGCTGTTTGTCCCACCTGCAGAGCAGGTCATATACACTCGGCAGTATACTGTTCAGTGCTGACTAGTTGACATAAAAACGTTTCAAGGGTTTGGTCGCGTCTATTAATTTGGGGCCTGCTTCCTTGAATGAGTTGTCAATATTGCAACCAGAAGTTTAAATCCGACAAAATTGAATAGTACCCCAAAGTTGGATAGCCGAAGTTGTGAATTATCGTTTCCTTCACTAGAAATGTGATTAGGTACCCGACTGTTTCGTGACAAAGTTTTTTTTTGTTTGCTTGCGTAATTGATATTGGCAAATACCGGTCGGATTTATGGTTCATCTCTTTCCAATGTGGCAGTTGTGTTCTGATAGCACTGATGGCTTGAGTATCGCTTTTCATGCTCATGATAACCATGCGAATTGCGCACGAAAGTGGGGAGTCTTCCCTCAACCCTGCAGCACTGAACGCCTTCAGATGTATTAGTGCGAGAAAGCGGAAGATTCCTCGCTCAAACCGCCCTGCTCTAGGAGCTGAAGTGAACTAAACTTGATCAGTGGTATTTTCATTGATTCATCTGGCAAGAATAGTCTGATACAAAATATTCTATGTACTACTTTTCCGACGTATTTACATATGGAAAGATACGTATCAACTTAATTGGCCGATTTGGGCTTGTAGCAACTAGAGGTAACCGGAGTGGTAACCAGTGAACTGCGTAGCATCGAAAACGTAAAGCACACAGAACGGTCAACGAACAGTGGAAGGTAAACCAATGCATCTCTGTAGCGTCTCGTTTAGTTATTGCCAAGTATGTTAGAGTCACGAGTGTCATTTGTACTCTTTTAGTTTCCTGCTTTCATGCGTACTGAAACATTTGTTTGAACGAGTGGAGATACCGAAAGTAGCCCGCGTACTCGAACGTACGGCCCCGCTGCGTGCTCGCTTGTCGCTCCGCTCTGTTATCGTTTCGTCTCAGTATTCTTTTACACTCGCGTTGACCTAGCTGGTCAACAATATACTGTTTGTCTACTCGTGTTATTCTCAACCGGTGGTCTTTGGTTCGCTCGGTCCTACATTATCCCCGTCAGTCGTTTTGCCAGAGGTTAGTCGCTTACGCACATCGGTCGCAGGTTCTTATTAGAAGGTCACAATAGAGGCAAGCGGAGATATTACGGCTGCACCAGGAAAACTGGTCACATCCTCTACAAAAGCGGGGCAGGATGCTAAGGGGAAACCATCTTCGAGCAAAGTGGAAACAAAATATACACTGGACCGACCAGGCCATCTGCTCGCAGTAGAGGACAAGGCTGTTAGCCGTCGGGGAGTTACCACATTTTCGTGTTTACAACAAACGCAGGGAGCTTCAACCAGTGCGACTAACCCAATTGAAAATTGCTCCACCACAGTGGTTTTCCCGGAATGACATTTCCACATATGGAAATGACTAATAATATCCATCATGTCATGCATTCTGAGGAGAAGCGGCAAGAACCCATGCGCCCAACTTGATGACAATCTGTCGAGAGAAGGCTGTAACTATTAAATGGACCCAGGCGTGAAAATGACTACCTTATAACATCCGCCCTTTTATATGTACCCATAGCCTACACAAGGTTTCCAATCGCGGGGGTGCACCCAGCGTTATTGGAGGCACAGTTACTTCGACTGACCGAAACTCAATAGGTGCCAAACGGCACACCTCCATATTAACCTCCCGGCAAACATCTCTCACGCAAAATTCAAAGGGACCTGAACAACCTCAATCAAGTGGTGACATTCATCGGTTTGTGTCGGTTTGAAAACCCTTAACGAGTCGATAGTGATTCATTAGAAACGTTCAAACTACCTCACTGCAACGCGACATTTTTCCATTCAACCCGTTTTATAGGTTAGGTGGCTGAAAGTATGCTCGTCCATTAATCCGAGATTTGTTCAGGAGGCTCTGGACCCCTCATCCACTCTGGTATATACTGTAGTCGTTTTTCCTGTTGATTCCGTATCCGGTAGGTTCTTACTTAACATTACACATCTTCACAGTCATCCTTCTGTTGAACAAAAGTTGAACAGCGATGTATTGTCGACGAACGTGCTGAACATATTGCGTTTTTGTCTGTACAGTATGACATGGTCACTTTAGGTGATTACAGTATTATGCTGTTGAGGTGAACACTGAGGTTAGAGCACGTCTTAGAAAGCAAACGAACGGCTGGCGCAGACAAAGTCACCCCTAGTGAGGGAACAAAAACAGGTTTGAGTTGCTACCCAAGTGTTCGAGATTTCCGCGGCACTAGAGCCCTCTCTATTGTCGTTAGAGAAGGGAACGCGAACAGGAGCACCGTACCGATCTTTAGATATGTCATATATCGGATGTGACCTGAAGCCGCTTTTCCAAACAAGTTGTCCAACCTATCTGGTAAGGTGCGTTCCATCAAGTTCTCATAGGTGCTTCAATGATTTGTGCCACTCTGGTCTCTACTGTTGGGATGAACCCGTCTTCGAGCAACAGAGACAAATAACGACCACCAAAACCAAAACAAGATTTGTTGGAAGTTCCTGAGGTATCATTTGATAAAAAGTGAAATATAACAAAAGGTGGACTACATACCTCAACTGAAACAGTCAGTATCAACAGTGGAATCACATCTCAAGTGTTCAGGACGGATGCCTGAAGTTCATTCAGTGTAAACAGCCTTTCAATTCCCTGCAGTAGTGAACAACACACCCGGTTCTGTCAGATCTGAAATTTGCAATTAAGTTTATAGAAAATTTGAGGGAAAAATGAACAATGTCTATAACACAGGATTCAGAGTAAAGATTGTAGAAATGTCGGTTATATGATATCAGCTGGTAGACCGCTTTTCACGGATAAGTATTAAGTGATAAAAGCGTTCAGAAATTTTGGTTATGCCTTCGAACACACGGTCAAGGACATTTGCGATTAACAGCGTCACAAAGTCAGAGGGGTGAACCCATGAGAAGTATTCGGGACATTCACAGCTCACCTGCATTCACATCTGCTGTTCGTTTATTCCAACTTGGTCCACCAAGTCTTGTCAAGTCCGGACTGGTGGGACCCTCATGTCGCCAGGCAAAAACAACTGTGCGAAGTTAAGACAGTATAGTGTTAGAAAATGAACCGGAAACGAGCATTGGTTGAAAGCTTGAACAAACCTTTGGAAATAACACACTTATGAAGTCGAATCAACATGAGTGGGGGTATACATATATATATATATATGATAATTGCACGTTCCATTATTATATTCCGGAAAAATTGCATGAAAAGCTTGTGTATAACTCGACCAAAGTAAATTCACTTATGGCTATCACTGTAAGTTACTGAAGGCACTCGTAGTTCAATATGAACGTGTGGAACAGTTATTCGCATTCATCGTACATAATGGTCTGGAATGCCGGTAATTAGTATCAACGCATGCGATAAGGTTGTTACTAAAATTGGGAGCACTATTTTATGCACTTATAAAAGAGCGCGTTACTGCAATTTGTGCGTTCAAGGGTATAACTGAGACCCATATTATTCAGCGCTCTAATAATAATGACAGGTATACTAACGCGTATATGCGAGACGGTGTGGGCCAGAGACTATATTTTCCGGAGATTTTGGCACAAGTTGAATTTAGCTCGTTGCAAATAACCAGTTAATATGTTTACATTTTCCAGATATATCGGTAATGTTTACACAGTGATGCGCGTAAAAGTGAAGTGGTCCTGCTAGTGATTTTCTCCGCCTAAGCATACGTTGCCTGCCAAGTTCGAAAATGAAGATACAAGATTAATTCCTGAGTCATTTTGACAAAACCCCAGAACAGGATAATTCGTTCTTCGTGGAGCCAGTCAAATAAAGAAGGAAGACTACACGGACATAAAAGCTAGTAAAATATAGGTACGAGTAGATTAAATCAAATTGGAATAATAAACTGGAATCGCGCATAACGAGGTCAAATAAATAACTCCCACATCACAAACGTCTGAGAAAATTTTTATAACGAAATCAACAACCGCTCTTTACGAGCAGTCTATTTTCAGTACTGCAAGGCACTTCCTGGCAATTCCTGTCATAAGGCGTCGTCAAGAAATCCGAAGGAGGGCACATCAACTGGAGATGACAGAGGGAATTGCGACGGTTGAAATCGTGGGTTTGACATGCAATGAACTGAATCAAACTAAACGCACATGTAGACGAAGTAAATCAATGGATAGGACTAGTTGATACAGATACTTCGTTCAACTTCGGGTTACGATCAATTGTATAAATGTAACCACGTGAAATAAATGATAATAATAACAATGGTATATTTCTCAACGTACCTGTGAAAACTACGTTCAGATGAGCATGATCAATGTGCACCTGGTAAGGTGATATGCACAAATGCATACCATACACATAATTAATAATCGTACAAAACGCCAATCCTGAAAATAAAGTAATAAAACAGGCAAAGTGGGAGAGAAAAATGTGAGTTCATTAAGAAGCATTTGAAATGCATGCTTCTAAAAAGATAGCCCTCGAATTGTTCAACGTTCGATAAAAACTGCTGAGTACTTACATCAATTCTCGCTTCACAAGGTGAACATGTAACGAACGGTCGAGCTGAGCTAACGCGCACGGATTGAATTTGAAGTGACCGCTACGTCAACGTCGTGCACGAGGACTGCCGGGATTCCAAATATCAAGAAATGCAAAGAAACCTGAAGAAGACCAGCGCCCTGTCGCCCCATCCAATTCCGGAGATTTCGGCCATCACATGCACACAGACTGACCAGTATTCTAGACAGGTTATCGACGAAACTCACAACAGCGGGGCTGGAAGTATCAATTCCACATCACGACAAGTTCACCCTAGGGGTCACCATTTTCATTGGGAAGGTCAAGTACGGGTCTATCTTCGGAACTTCCCAGCGAAGTCCCGTAACAACCTGATTCTGAAATTATTAAACGGAGAGGCCTTCGATATTGTCGTTGAGGCCTGAATCGTGGATACATACGTATCAGACTGTATGTTCACGGAACTTCAACGTGTATTGGACGCCCCCGTGTGTCCAACAATCCATCGACAGCAGTTACACGCTTGTAAACAACTAGAGGGGAGACCGTCCGGTCGTTTGTCCGAAAATTGCGGCGCCTGACCGAACAAAGTTATGAGAAAGAGTCTCAAGGGGAACTCCAGAAGCGAATTCTTGAACAGCTAGTAAAGGAAATCCTGCCAACAACTATAAAAAAAGAGATCCTGCTCCACCAACTCAGCGACCTTGATGCTGCTGTGCGGTTGGCCAGGAGTATCGAAATGGTCGAAGCAACCATCACTCGACTAGCCCAGTACTGCATCGCGGCACGGGCAACCAACCGAAGAAACAGCCTACAACATACAGGAGGGACTCAGACTGGTATCTTGGACCTAACTACTCGCGGGATGGACACCGGAGCGTCACCAAGCGTAATCGGTAAACACACAGTACGCAGAATCTCGGGCTACAAACGGGAACCGTGTTGCAAACGCCTTCTTACAGGCCGTGGAGATGAAATGCCGACGGGGGGCAGAATCATTTCACCAGTTGTAACAGCCGGATGTCATATAGAGCGCAATTTTGTAGTCAGTCCCAACCTTCCGTTCTGTATTATAATCGGGTTGGATTCGCTGGGCCGTCTTGGGTGCACACTCGATTTACCTAACCTCCAGCTGAGGATCCCGTCCGGCACCACTCATTCGACACAATTGTGTCCAAAACTCCATCAGAAACCGACTTCTCTCTCCACGTCATTCCTGTTCCTTCCAAAGAGAATCGCCAAATAAACGAGATGATTCAGTCGAATGAGGCTTGTGACCATCCGCGGAGTGCCCAATGTCTGAAATCACCAAGTAAAGTCAACCACACGTGTTTCCGTGGGGGGATCAAGGTTAGGTCGCGCAGGCATTCTAAGGCATCGAATCAATATGGTGGATGCAACCCCAATCAAGATACCCCCACGCAGGCTGCCCGCACACCGACAATATAAGGCACGTTAGATGATTGATAACATACTTCAGAAGGATGTGGTCCGACTTTCAAACTCCCCATGGGCTGTACCAACAGTCTTGGTAAAACAGAGCGGCGGCGACCTGCGATTATGCGTCGATTACAGAAGGCTCAACCAAATGGCGGGGAAAGACGTACTTCCATTGCCAAGACCTGACGACCTCTTTGACGCTCTCGACAGAGCCATGTAATTTAGCATTGTGGAATTGGCATCATATTACTGGCAAATGGAAGTCAAAAATAATGACTGAGCCGAGACGGCTTTCATCGTGCCGTCGGGATTGTACGTGTTTTAAGTTATACTCTTTTGGTTATCGAACGCACCTGCCACCTTCCAACGCTCAATGCAGAAAATACTGCATGTTCTGATTCCTACAACATGTCTAGTATACCTGGATGATGTCATAATCCACAGAATGACCGGGCGAGAACATATGCGCAACTTGGGATCCGTGTTAGAATGTCTGGCGGAAGTCGGCTTGAAACTGAAGCCCTCAAAATGCCACTTCCTGCTCAATGAGTTAAGATTTCTGGAGCACTTTATCTCAGGGTCGGGTATCCGCACAGAACCAACAAAGACGGAGCAGATTCGATGTTGGCAAACGAGCCGGGTAGTTTTTAGGGCTGGCCTTCTATTACCACCGCTTCATCACTGATTCCTCTGGCATCTCCACTACCTCGACCAGACTGTTACAAAATGAGCAGGAGTTTGCGTGGACATAAAAGTGCGATCATGCTTCTAGAGCACTACGTGAAACTCTTTGCGCGGCGCCAGTGCTAGCGTTTCCTGATTTGTCACCGAAGGCACAGGAGCTTGTTTTACATACCGACGCGAGCGACTGTGCAAATAAAGCGGTCTGTCACGACGGGGACAAGACGGCAGGGACCGAGTGATAGCTTAAGGTAGTGGATGTTTGGGTAAATGCGAGAGAAATTATTGTACAACAAGGGAAGAAGTGCTTGCCGTATTATTCTTCGCGCGGTAATTTCGGCAATATCCGCTGGGCAAGAGTTTTTTCATGCGCACGGACCATCAGTCTCTCTGCTGGTTGCAAAAACTTTAAAGATCCAGAGGGGCAGTTGACCCGATAGCAGGAGATCCTGTGTGAACCTAGACCCGGCAAACGACATTCTAACGCGGATTCCCTATCGAGGTGCCACGCGTGCAATCGTGGCGACTGCCCGTCTCGTATTTCGCACCACGTAGCGCTGATCAATGTACAAATCGCGGAATACGGCCACTGGCAGCAGGCTCAAACAGCAGATCTTGAAAGTGCGCTAATTTATGAAGGGTGCCGGAATAACGGAGAGAGGCCAACAATCAAGAAAATGGAGGGAACATGTTATGAATCTCGCTGTATTTGGGCGCTATGGAGACAGTTCAGGATGGCGGATGAAGTATCACTTATCCAATACGGGCCCGCTTACATGAGAAGATTTATTGTCCCTCAGTCCATGGTATATGACGTCTTAACAAACCTGCACCGCGAGCCCGGTCATGCGAGAATAAATAAACTGGAGGCGACCTCACGACCACGATTTCTGTGGCCATATTAGCGGAGAGACGTCAGATTGTCACGCTTATCCTGTGAAAAATGCGGTGTCTTCAAAAATCCTCAAATGAGACGTCGAGCGCCGTTACAAGCTATGACTGGTAGATATCCTAACGAGTTGGCCGGCGTAGACATTGCGCGGCCCTTGCCTGAAACACCTCAAAACAATCGATACATGTTGGTACTGGTAGATTACTTCACGAAATGGCGAGAAGCAGTCCCTGTTGCACACGTGGATACATTCACGGTAGCAACGATCATTGCCGACCCCCGTGTGTGCCTTTGAGGAACTCCTGGCCAACTCCACTCCGATCAAGGCTCCTGTTTTGAAGGCCATTTGGTCCGTGAAGTGTGTAGTCTACTAGAAATAAATCAAACGCGAGCTACAACTTATCAGCCGCAAGGTGATGGACAGGTGGAAAGGACAAGCAGATCCCTTAAAAGTCTTCTTGAGGCTTCCGCGGAGGAGAATGTCAAAGAATGGGACTTGGCTATACCGGAGTGTATGTTAGCTTGCCGCTGTGCTATTCGTTCGTCGACTGCTCACATTCCACATTTCCTGTGGATCAGACTAGAACTGAGATTACCCTCAAATGCCCGATTGCCGGTTGCGCGGCAACTGCAACTCCCATTTGCACAATGTGTAATCAACCCTCGTAATACACTCCGACGAGCGCACCCGATCGCGCAAACACACATGGAGACATCTCACAGCCACCAGAAGATCTGCTATGGTAAAAAGGTGTTCCGAGCTTCCCCGATGTTTGGCGAATGAGTGTGGCTGCGCAAGACGGTTCCAAGCCCGGAAGTCCTGACAACGATAAGCAAACAGTGGGACGGGCCGCATGATGTTCACAGAATACATTCAGAGGCAACCTGTCAGATTAGTGAACTGACAGGAACTGACAGACTGCCAATTATAGTTCACTTCAACCGACTAAAGCATTATACACAAAAGACAGTCGGTGAACCACCACTGGATGCTCCTGAAGTCGGGACGGAAGTCGAAGTTCTGAGTGTGTTAGATATAGGTGAGGCACCGGGGACGGTGCTTAACGAAGGGGAGAGTTATGTAACGAGCGATCGAAACCAGTTGACGCGCACAGGTTGAATTTGAAGTGGGCGTTTCGTCAACGACAGTCAGACAAACAAAGCGGATAGTTACATGTGAACTACCGCTGCGCGTTGCGCAATAGATCTTTAGATACAATTTTTATCTTCTCTTCACGTCGTATGCTACAAACACTAGCCGAATAGTCAAAGTCATGCCAGAAGTCGGTTGTTTGAGGATGAGGAAAATAAATAGTGGAAGAGTTTCGCTATCATTCGATGTAGATTGCCTCGGAAGTTTATATACATATATATATTTTGTGGAGATGAGTGGAGACAGGAAAGACCACACTTTTGGCGGAGAAACCGGCGGTACCAGACATCGTTATTGCAGCGGAATCGACAGAGTTCCGCAGAGCTCGGGAAGTGTTTAACCAGTACGAAATTTGGAAGGTCCGGAAGTGTTGAGATCTTTCCTAGCCTTGAATGTTTTTGTGGAATCAGAAATGGAGTAAAAAAATCGAGTGATAAACGCAATAACTTCAAATCATCATGTGAAGTATGACGGATAGTTGAATATGTAATTTCCTGAGGAGAATTTAATACATAATATGGATATTTTGGCAAATGTGTAGTTTGCCGGTATAGTGTTTTAAGGCCGGAACAATTTGGAAACAACCATTTAGGCTCGAAGGGAGACTTCAAATTTTTTGCAAAATATCAGAATGTATGTTTCAGGACAAGTATACAGATTTCGTAGAGTATACTAGTTGCGTTGCAATGAGAAAATTCGGCTACACCTAAAAGTGCTTCGTATCCGCACTTTTGTTAAGAAACATGCTCTGCCTTCTTCCGATAAAGTCATTACGTTGGCCTTCGTAGTTGATTTCCCGTTCTGAAAATGTTTCCATCGGAATCTTCATAGTAGAATATACACCTCCGTCGTTTTCTGAGAGATACAAATGAATTCGTAATTTCCGACCGCATTTAGTTTACGTTGCATTTTACACTGAATATTAAAGCAAATTCCAGTGAAAGCTATACTATCACGTTCGTGGGGTGATTATATTTTTGAAGTATATTCAGTCTGAAAATTTACAATGTCATTGTAAATGACATTGTAAACTTTCTGATTTAAATCGTTATATCCAGTCTGTTTTCCGGCCAACGGTCGACGAAATGTTGTTTCCAAAAGTGCTTTCACCCGAGATGGTTGTTCCCATCTACGGTCCACATGAGACGGTGAGAACGGGGTGTAATATGCCCCAACCTATCATCAACAGCCTGCGTACTGTCCAGTTTATTGCTTCCTGATTATGCTTGGGCGCAAATCGTCACTCGTACGCAGCTTATCTGACGGTTGTGACTAATTTTCATGCCCGTTATTTCTTGGACGACAACATTGATTCTCACATGTGCCATTTCAGCTACAACAATTCAATCTTCGTGTCGTGGTTACCCATGATTCTGACGATTGATGATCTCCGTTTTTGTCAGCTGTCTACTAAATTGATGGTTATCGGTATGCTTCCCAACCTTGCGACCTCGTTTGCGTCATAAACCTGGTCAACTTAACGGCTAATAACCGCATAAACGTATCCGATATATTATACGCAGTTCTGCGCGACTTGCTTTACAGCGATCATTCTTCCAGTAACTTCTTCTGGAAGGCGTTGCGCAAACTACGCCAAAAATGACTGTGCCCCACAATTTTTCTGCTGGCCACTAGCGAGCCGACGAAAGCGGTTGACGAGAGTTGGACATGTACTCTTTGGGGTATTGCCGGCTAGGAGGCGACTTGGCGTCAACCTTTTTGACGGGGAAGTTTCCGGATCATTCGTACCCGCTGATGTTCAACAGGGGAAATAGCATGATACTGAATGACCACCCCTAAAACTCAAGGTCCATCATACCAGACTAGGCTGCGGACATTACTTTTACTTATTTCGCGCTTGCGCGGCTTGAAGTGCTATACCAGACCATGTTGTTTCCGCTAATTTTGCAGCAATTTTCGATGCCCATCTTGATCAACATCTATTGCATCAGTTTGGATACTGTACCCTTCTTACTCATTTCAGCCCATTGCCGAAAGCCTTGATACTCTACGCATCAAAATATGGAATTCCTAAATGCTCTAGCTTCCTACTTCTGTTTACCACCGGTTGAACCCTTGTTAACCCCGCTTTTAATCCATGTTTAAAACACCAATCATTATGTCCCGTGCTGAAGGGAGTGCGATGATGGTTGATATGATGATCAGACGAACGTCAGTTCCATGAATGCTAGTCCTAGACTTTGAGTTTCTAAGCTATCGTGCTAAGAAAAATTATTTCACCGGAAAAAATCGTTTCAATGGCTTGGTAACTGGCGCAGAGATTGAAATCGCCGAAGTCTGCGTCACGGACACATATATCTTTGTTTTAACTAACCATTAATTGAAAACGGCCTTATCGTAAATGTTTTCCGAAAATCGTTATGGCTGCTGTTGTTGTGGTTGATTGAGTGTGGCAATGTAGAACAGGAATGCTGAGGTTGGCTTTAATTTATTCTTTCATTTTGTCGTTGGTTTACTATCTTGCTTTAAATTATTTATTTTAGTTTTTTAGAGAATGGTTTATATT
>LUCH01000267.1:74231-89876 GCA_013368495.1 Paragonimus heterotremus | reverse complement strand
GTTGGCTTTAATTTATTCTTTCATTTTGTCGTTGGTTTACTATCTTGCTTTAAATTATTTATTTTAGTTTTTTAGAGAATGGTTTATATTGCGACTTTCAAGGTGATGTTTACGGATGGCGAATTTCGCGTTATTTACGTTCGTGGGACAAGCCGTAGGTCGAAAAATGCTTTGAAGTGGGAGAAGGTACGGTGGCATGTGTTCCTGAAAACCGTGCAGATTTATTATCGTTGTACGAAGTATAAAAGGCATTGGAGTGTGTGCAGGGGTGCATGACTTGCCGAGTGAGTTAACTGTAGCCAGTTTTTACAAATTAGGTCTCGCGACACACATGTTGCGGACAACGATTCCATGTGGTCCGACGAGATACCTGTCGGGTTATGAGCTCTTTCGAGTTGGAGAACAACCACCCCATCAGTCGTCTGCCACATGAGTCCCGTCCTACGAATCGTTCACTCACCATCAGTGAATTGAACGAGTGCAGGAACCTCTTCCGGTGTAATACATCAACGTGATTTGTACATCATCTGCCAAACGGATAAGAAATTTCTTAATTATTTGTTGTGTAATTGGCTGCACATCAAGCCGATTCGGACAATTCGTGCGAAAAGCGATGCTGTCCACCTTGGAAATCTAACGAATAATAGGCCGGAGAACGCGAGCGGATGGTTGAGTAAGAGGACGCACCCAAGAGGCGTCCTAGCCGTCGCTAATCAAAAAATATGGTTGCACGGCGGAGGGCTTCTGCGGAGTATGAAATACAAACCACCCATGAGTGCGACCGTCGTGAGTTTGTGGATGTTGACAGGTATGTGAAGACCATTCTTCACAGAATGACAACGTTTGCAAGTCACCTTGTCCGAAAACATGTAAAACGATGGACTGCACCTCTTCCTTTCGAAACAGTATGCAGGTACAAGGTAAGTGGTTATCTAGTAATCACCTTGAACATGGCAGCTTCGTGAGCAATAAGATGGCGACGCCTTCGTCGTGGATAGCGTACAGGGCACACGCGAATGTACTTTTTGCCGTAAAATGTGGTTTCCATGCATATATATTCTGTCGGCGTTTTAGAAACATCTTTCTCCCTACGGTAAGGTCTTGTATAGTTTTCATTTCCGTTCACAGTGGTCACGTCCCCACTCATGGGCGGTGGCTGGCAGAGTAAAACTCGCCAGTTCGACGGGTGGTAGGCTCAAATCTTTGGTCGCTTGCTGTAGGCGATTTTAACTGTCTCCATAAAGCTTCGCATCATTTACTTGAAAAACTGCAACAGCCGCGCAGCGATGGCTTGCTTTTGCCAGTAGGATAGGGGAACGCGCCAAGACTGGCTTACCTTCATACGACTTCCCCATGGGTTCAGCTACAAGCGGCATGCAGCCCAAGTAGGTGATGGAGTCTGAAATAAAATTGCTGTGATGCAGATCTGCTGATTTTTCACTCCAAATTACAGACACAAACGAGTATTCACTCTATGGCAATCAGCTCCAACCTAAGTCGCCTGATAAGCGCGAGCTTCGAATCCTTATTTTTGCAAGTTCCCTTCACTTCAGACGTTGTACGTACTTCCCCAGTGATTATGGATAGCAAGTCCTGCACACCACTTATAACGGATGTCGACTTAGGCCGGTCCGCTGACAGTGTACCGCCTGCTCACCGGTTGAAGGAAGCGCGAACCAATATCACCTGGAACGATTATCCTGTTGATATAATTGAAGAAAGTAAGCTCCTTCATGTAGGCGTACACAAACTTCTTACAGATATCAGATGCGATGAACGACATGACGATGACTTCATCTGATAGACCGTTTCAGTCATTCGGGGGGAAACCCAAAACGTGTGAAAAAGTGGAGGTGGCATATACATTTATCCACGATTATCTAGTACATAATTCGAACTTCTATCCCACGTTGTCGTCCTCACTCACCCACTCATGTGTTTTAGCATAGAGAACGGTTTGGCACAATTCGTAAGGTAGGACAAATTAATGGAGCAGTTGTAAGAGTTTAAGCGTGGAGTACAGTTTGGCTTGACTCGTAAGGTAGGACGAATGCGTCGATCTTAGCTTGATTGAACTGGACGGAGCAGCTGCTGGTGTGAACACATACTGCATATTTAGGCGATAATCATATCTCAAGTTAACTGGACGGAGTAGCTACCGATATCAGCGCAAGACATATGAATCGGAACAACAAACGCGTGCAACAGTGTCGACGTATATTATATAGTCCGCAGCATTTTCTTGTGAGGCAAGGTGAACAACAGTTTACCGATAATATTTCCAGGAATTTGTTTACGCCGAATGACCTCCTGGAGGTGTGACCGAAGCTGCCGTTCGTTCGATCCAGATGTGGCATGAAAATGCCCCTTAGCAAAGGACAGAATATTTCTCATATTTTTCAAGTGGATCACGTTCTCAGGATCCACGAAAGGATTTGAATGATTGACTATCCAGTGCCCTTAATGAACTGTTTCATTCAAACCTTTGTAGGCTGTCCGTTTGGCCGTGGTTGTTATGGTGGTCGGCTGAAAGTGAAATACTTAAACAATGTAATCGGCTTACTCGAACACGTCTTCGGATGAAGAATATTAGGTTGAATGTATTTCGTCTGTTCCCAGGGCAGAACATCATGGACGTTGTGAATGTTTTGCTGTTCTTGAGCGACCAGCGTGGCATAATTGCGAATGCTTCCTAGAGCGTAAAACGGGTATCTCCAAATATAGAATATTTTCGAGCGGAATAATGTCGCACACATGGTTCACATTCTCGCTGATAGTCGTTTGCGTACCTCGTGACCTAAAGGGAGTTTTGAAAAATGCAGAACAGTGAAGTGAAATTATCTCCCGAGGGAATCCCTATCACCACATTCAGATGTTGAGCCCACTGCATATACTACGACAGCCCTATCATAGCGCAAACCCTCAGCCCCATGGCTGCAACTCCGTATTCTAAACATGAATCACAAACACGCTGAACAATATACCTTCCTGGGTTGATGTACTTGCACGGCGCTGAAGTGTCATCAACATCAAGCTGCACTGATGGCCCGTGGTCTGAAAACCGTGGAGCTCTTGAGATGGCACACCGGAGCCTTAAGGGGTGCATACGGACGAGTGTGTGTGATGATCGGGCTATCGTATTAACAACAGTGGGCACAACATCTAAGTGCGATGCTATGGATTTCGTCGGAAGATAATTTCTTTCAACTGTTCTGCATTTCACAAAGCTAGTCCACATGTCGATTACCTATCCAGGTTTCCGTCACTTGGCTCAAACTCTGACAATACTGGTTGTTTACTAGTTGAACCACTACAAGTAAACAGAGATGCACCTGTGAGCGATACTCGTCAATTCTTTGGTCCTATCGTCTTTGCCTTGAGACGCGGCTGGACACAGTGAGAGCGGCACAGAGTTCCCGCAGTTCATTTTAGCCGTGAAAGTTTGTCTATTACTCCGGATGGAGTACTGTGTTTTGATGATTGTGTTGTCGTCCTACCGGCTCTCAGATCTGGTATCTCTGTGGACGTGCATCCCGGAAATTTGGGAGTTGATAAGATGAAGCCGCTTGCACGCTTATCTTGCTGGTGGCCGGAATTAGAATCAAATGGTAAACATACTACCAAAAATTTTACTAATTGTGTAAGCAAGATTTGTGCAAAATAATCACGATGGCCTCCGTGACCTGTTACGTTTGGAACATTTCAGAGAGTTCGTGCTGAATACTGCGATCTTCTTCTGGGGAACTATTATGCCCTAGTAATTACTGAAGCTTATTCTAAGTGGCCTGAAGTTTTGTCAATTCATCATTGAGTATAGACTTTACACAACATGCGTTGAGAAAACTATTCTGCCGCGAAAGTGTCCTTGCTGTTCCGACCACAGACAATGGTTCTCACTTCATTGTCAAGTCTTTAGAGGAATGAATCAAAGGACTTAGATGTCAACATTTGTCTACTACTTGGCGGCATCCACAATCCAGTGCACTTGCAGAGGACTTTGTACGCATACTGAAGTCTGCCACTGCTTCTCTAACACCGAATTCGTTTGTAAAACCTGATGGAGAAATGCATCTTATAAGGTGCCTGGAAAGAGTCCCCCGATCCTTTTCGAATCTTGTTCTCTGCTTACAAGTCTTGACTGTGCAAAAAGGCTGACGTTACATTTTTCGAAGGCGACGATTTACGTCCCGCTGATGGAATAGTTTCCTTCTTCTCACGGAAATCGCATGGTTAATAGTGTTGACTTGGAAGACCTTTCCTGCCATCGAAGACATGCTGATCAGTTTGAGTTCAGTTTTAGAGATCAGTCTATTAAAAGAAATCCTGTTGCTCCGAATTTTTAAGAGACCTATTTAGATAACCCTGTTGCATTGGAAGAAAACGACATTACTGCTGTGCACACTA
Source organism: Paragonimus heterotremus (assembly GCA_013368495.1). Taxonomy (NCBI): domain Eukaryota; kingdom Metazoa; phylum Platyhelminthes; class Trematoda; order Plagiorchiida; family Troglotrematidae; genus Paragonimus; species Paragonimus heterotremus. The sequence goes on along the minus strand of LUCH01000267.1, from coordinate 85,472 downwards.
TTCATGAGGTGGACGAAATATTTGAGGAACCGATAGTCAGAAGATCTGATCGTTTGGATTCCAGACCACCGCAGAGTTGCGGATATTTGCACGCTCATTCTAGGCGTGGCGGATGTGGTGGACATGACCGAAATACTTTGTTTCCTGCCATGTGATGGTTTTACTTTTCCAATATGTTGTACAATTTGGCGATGCGTACGATTCAAAAATAACCGTGTTGTGTTGTTGTGTCTAATTATGTTTTGCGATTCTTATACGTTTGATCGTCACCCCATATAGTTCAATTCTAAATACAATGTATGCGTTTACACTAGGAGCTCCTCCGTCCAGTTCACTTAAGCTATGGTCAAAGTTGATAAGTGGAAAATGGGAGAATTCCGAATAAACGTGTATTTATACGGTTGGGGATAAGTTGTAATAGTCTCCTTAAGTTCTGGCCAAAAATGAGATAGCATACTGGCAGCCGTCAGTGAATTCTGCAACCCGCGGAAGCATAGACCAACTGTTATCGGAATCATTATCGCCCATGATACGAACATAGAAGTGTTGTAGCCGAAGTGGTGGAGGGGGGAACCAGTGTTTTTGTCGAACAACTTACGATTACCCAAGTTGGTAATTATCTGTCAGATAAGTAAGCATTAACCCGCGTACACGTGGTGAGCAATATTCAGGAATACTCAGTAGGCAATAAACAAAACAATACGCACGTTGTTAATGATCGAGTGTGACGTGTTACCCATGTTTCCCCAATAACGTAGGCAGATACAACCAGGTGATAACGTAAGTCGTTTTAAACCGGAAATACTATAAGGGGACCAAGCTGAACATATGATTCGGGTGAATAATTAACCAACGACCGTGGCGGCACAGCTTTAATTAGAAAGCACTGAAATTCCGTGCACAATGCAGTGCAAGCGCAACGTTGCCGAGAATTACAAATTAAATTACATCTAAAAAAACATCACGCGGAACTGAGTGCTTTAGCCAGTAAGGAATATGTATTCCACCAAGAAAATTCCGATGGAAACATTTTCAGCGCATGAAATCGATTACGAAAGGCAACATGATATTTTGTGGAAAAATATGAATTGGTTTTTTCGACGAAAGTGAAAATATGGACAACTTTTAGGCATAACTGATTTTTTCATCGTATTGTAACTACTATACTCGATAAGATATGTATATCTGTCCCGTACTATGCGTTTTAATACTTCGAGAAAAATTTGGGAAATCTCTTTCTGCGCTTAAATGGCCATTTTCAACTCGCTTCGACCTTGAAGCATCATACCGACGAACTACAACATTGCCATTGTAAATGTCGTGATCTTTCCAGCTGGGAGTGTTTTTGAATGTCATCCTTTCAACATGTCACCTCGTCTCCATTCCAGCGTGCGTCCTGATTTCAAGGAAAAGTTAACAACAGTGGTGCCAACGAGTGGTGCAGCATGGTGAATTGTCCCACGTTGAAGTAGGTTATAGGAGTTTCTCACGCTTGTGATTTTATTAAAAGCTAAGCACTCATGTTTTAACAACATTTGGATTGTCGAAATTATAATCACGCGTTCCCGCTTAATTACGCCGAAATTTGAATAAAAGCATGTTTCCACGTCTATGATGTCGACTTCCATCATATTTTACCCTCACATTTCTGAAATAACGTAAAATGCGACTATGCGTTATTTTTCCATTAATCCCGATGCCATTGAACTACCGCACATTTCTTGCTTACGTCTTTGGATAATTAAATCAAGGAAATCTTCGGGGAAAACATTTGTAAAATTTTAGGATCTGCAACATGTCATAAATTTTCAACAACCGAAAGATAACGGAGATATTTACGGCCTACTGATTACACGCAGCGGGCGATAGTGTGGCGAAATCGAAGTCCTGGAAACGTGACTGGCAAACTATTATTCACCCTGTCTCATACGGAAATGTTGTAGATGATATAGTATGCTTCGATTCATTATTGCACGCAGTTGTGATCCCAATTCATCGAGGCAGTGGAACCACTAAAGTTCAAAACCCATTTCATTGCCCGGCCTCAATCTATAGACAACGCTCAAGTATGCAGTATGCGTTCAAACTAATAACGGCTCCGTCAAGTTGACTCGAGCTCAAATCATCACAAACAAGAAGCACGCAGGAGAAATCAGAATAAACTTGCAGTTGGGCTGTTCAAGATAGGTTAAACTGACCCTCACAAATTCTGTTTAAAGACATTCTGATGAGGCTGTAAAAGTCGCAGGTCAGACTGATCCACCCTCCAACGTGAGACTACGTCCACGTAATACATGATTCGAAAAGGGCAAGTAACTACTGCGTGGATATTTAATTTGAAGTTTCTCATATAACCTTTATTTTTGACAACATTTATACAGTACAGTCTGGTTACCTTTTATCTATGCCTTTGTCTGTCTGAAAAGTATTCTTATACAACAAATTATGCCGAGTAAAACCGGTTGTCAAACAAAGTTGACTGGTATCAAAACCACTTGTTTTAGCTCTAAAGTAGATATTGAACGACCTAAGAACAAATGCTCTGGGCCCAAAACTCGCAGAAGCCCCTCCAGAGATACTGCCTTTAAACAGGATGAAGATAAGCCGGCGGTTTCTGCCAGTAGCCCTCTAACTAAGAACTGTTCTATCCCCCTAGACAGTCTGTTGGCGGAGTTATTTGATATGGTATCTAAACTGAAAGCTGAACTCGTCCAACCAAAAACAAGCTATGCTGTATTCGATTCTCCGAAGGAGAGTCTTATCTCCCTATCTTACATCTTGGAAGAGCTGGAAAGTCCCAACATGGATAACATAGAGAGCGCAAGCTTGTTTCTCAGCACGTTGACAACAGAAACTACAAAACGGATGAGTTGCACATATAATACCATCGTATTCAATATACCAAATAAGCTTCACCTCGATGGCATTAAGAAGCTACTCACGAGGATTACTAATATAGACCCGACATCATATACCTGCATCTGTTTTCGTAAGAGGACTCGAAAGTTCTGCTGCCCGCTTTAGTTTAAATTCCAGAGCGAAACACCTGCGAGACAATTCAACCAATGTCAGGACCGTATCCAGTCCAAATCTCCCCTAAACTTATGCAGATTATGCTGGATAGAACGCCACCTGAGAGGGACTGTCAAACTCGCTTATTGCCCAACACTGTCACTTCCAAGCGTGTGGCTCATGACACATTCAATCAAGGTGCGACGATGTCCAAGGGTTATGAAGCGGGTCGAGCTAAATGTGTGGCTTCGTCCTGTTGTATCACATCTCTTGAAAACACCGACGACACAACAGAGGACATCCTGCTTGCCGACTTGATTAATTTAACAGTAGATCTTGACAGTTCCAGCAGCCTGCCTTACGAAATGGCGGCCCCCGTCTAGCAGTCAACCTCCAAACAGCAGCATGTAAATAAGTGTGCCCATATTGAACCATATGGGACGTCTAGATCTCAACCTATCTACGCGGTAGGTAGATCAGACAAAGTAAGGCTCAGACCATCTATCAGTCAGACACACGCCGGTATTCCAACTTAAAACTTATCCCAAAGGAGCCCAACAACCGGCCACCAGTGGAGCACTGGCTCTAGTAAACACCCCTCAATTCATTATCCTACGAGTCGCTCGTGTGTACCTCCTCCGTATTATAAGGGAAAAAATAGGCGTGTTAATTCACACACACCCCCTACGGAGTAAAAGGATTTATCTATTAGCAACCCCGACTCTTTGGCCCCTTCCCAACAACAGAAAACTCTCACGTGACACACCTTTTAAGGTAAGACTTAACCAGAACCCCACTATTTCCACCAGAGTTGCTTATCTCACGCTTAACGCCCCCTTTAATACCAACAGCCCCCATAGTATTAATGCTCACCTAAATGCAACCCATGATCCCTTCACTGACAAAGTGCATGTTGATATGACCAATCCATTTCAACCTTACTCTTTTTATTGCATCAACACCGTTCAAAACTCCCCTGCCCAATCCACCTCTCATATCCCCACTGCCCCACCACAACTTACTGACACTTTTCCAAAATTTTCTGTCATGGACTCAGACGCAGGCGACATTCCATTAGTCATCGATGTGTTCACTATAACCGCTTCAGATCAAGCGACGTCACTGGAGTCTCTAAATCACAAAGACCCTTCTGTTTGACATTTTCAAAGGTCTAAAAATGACGTGGAACAAGCAACATGCACTAAGTTTGTTGTTTTTGAATGCACGCTTACTAGTCAATAAGATGCAAATTTTTGGATCTTTCATCCTCTTATATAGTTCTTGCATTATTATAGTCACTGGGGCATGGTATGCCCCCGATACCTTAAACATACAACTAAATGCTATAGGTTAGCAGATGTTCGTTAAAAATCGCGGTTAAGGACGTGGCGGTGGATATTTACTTTACTTAAGGGAGCGGTATTCTGGGGCCATAATCGATGGTGACTCATTGTGGTTATCACTGTCAATTGAATCCTGTGAATTTCTCTCAGGATGCGTCTACAGACCAGCTAACGCCACTCATCACTACATGACCAACCTTATTGATGGACTGAATAGAATAGTTGGTGGAGATTTCAATATGTCCAATATTTCTTGGACCTCTTTCACAGCCCGTGCAAGACAGGCGGAGTTTCTCGCATGTGTCCAAGTGAATGGTTGGCGCCAACACGTTTTAGCACCTACCAGATTAGACTACAATTTAGATCTCATTTTTACAACGGATATCTCTTCTGCTAAACTATTCGTCCTGGAACAATTTTCATGAAGTGATCACAACGTGGTCAACTTCATGTTTGACCTTAAGGCTGTAAAAGTTTCCAGCATTATATGTTATCGCCAAATAAAATTAATCGACTGGAACAAGATAGCCACTCTGTGTAGGTCCTTAGTGTGGAACAAGTTCTTTCTGACTTCTGACCCTAGTATTGCAACTGAAGTATTTAATGGACACTTCGGGTCTTGTTTGAATATCTTAGCCGCGGAAAGAGCAGAACGCCGTAATATGTGTGGTAAAGGCATGATCCTTTCTCCGAAAGAGCACTGTAAGATGAAAAGTCTGAAATAACGAAACCGAAGAACACGTGATTTCTCCCTTATTATTCAAATGCATAAAATGTTTGACAGTATGGAAAATGGAACCAAAATGTTCCACCTAAATGGGGAAAAACTTGTGCTGAACAGCAAAGAAAAGGGCTCTGAGTTGATGCAGTTATTGAAATGCAGAAACTGTACAAGAGACCCTATTATCTCAATAGTTACACTACAGAATAAAACCATCGCAGATGGCCTGTAACAATCTGCGAGGCCTCCAATTCATATTTTGCTGCTTCCTTCAACACTGAGAAAAATATACTGCCTCCACCATTCCCTGTAAAAACAAACAATTTCATAAGCCTCGTCACTGTTTATAGGGTAAAAATACGCTCTCAGTTAGCTATCACCAAACCTTCACATCTTTTTGGTTCAAAGGGTATACACCCTGTTGCTCTCAACCACGGAGGGGATGACATTCCTCTTCTTTTGCCTAATATTTATACACTTTCTCCATCATCAGGCTCCTTCCCTCTCTAATGGAAAATTTCCATAACTCAGCCCCGCTACAAAGGTGGCTCGCGACAAGACATCAACAATTATCGTCCCATTAACCATACTTCAATTTGTTCTGGAGTGTTGGAAAGGATATTAAAATGTCGCATGGTTGAATTCTTATCATAACAAAATCATACAAACCACTCTCAGCATGGGTTCCTCAGCAAACGTTCGTGCATGACGTGCCAGCTGGAATTCTTTAATCACGTTAAAAAATCTGCTGATTCAGGGAATGCATTTGTTATTATACTTTTGGATATACAGAACGCTTTTGGTCGTGTAACTCATAGACGCCCTGATCAAAGTGGCATCTTTCAGTATACGTGACCCACTGCTCAACTGGCTTGCTTCATACCTTGTGGACCGCGCGCCAACAGTGAAAATCGGATATAACAGCTCAACTCCCAGACCAATCACCGGTGGAGTGATTCAAGGAAGCGTCCTGGGACCGTCACTCTTTCTTATGTATACAGATGATATATGTAAAGTTACCAAACATGGCAAACTATTCTTATTCGTTGATGACATCAAACTTGTCTATACTTTTCCTCCTGGCGATCCCATTTCTTCTTTAGGAAATATACGGGAGGACATCATGTCATGAGAATCTTGGTGTCAAACTTGGCTGATGAAATTCTCGGCCGATAAATTCACCATTGTCGCACACGGTTGTCATTCACCTGAGGACTTCATAAGGCTAGATGGTCATGGTATTTCAACTGCCAACTCAGTCCGCGACTTAGGTATACGTTACTCAAACTCATTCAATTTTGCTGAACATATATTTTTCCTAGTAGCTAAAACTAGATGAACGATTGGGTACATTAAGCACTCATTCTTCCTCTCTGCAGCTCGACTACACCCTCATAAGATGTGCATACGACCTAAACTTGGGTACTGCACGTTCATATATAGTCACTTGCGCAAGTCCGATAGGCTAGCTCTGGAAAGTCTCTAACGTGCATTTACGAAAGGTTTAGTGGGTTATCCGTCTTCTATGAACTACAGAGAACGCAGCTAGACGCTTGACCTAGGTCTTCTTTGGCTACGGCGTCTCAAGCTGAACCTTGCACTTATGCATAATCTAGTTTATGGCAATAACTTTACTGTCAAAATCGCGATTCGTCTTCAGCATAGCTCGTAATACAACATCAGGGACAAAGAGTTCACTTTGACAGCTCTCAAATCCCGTAAAAACATGCTTTCTAGTTTTTCCTACCGAAATATTCCTATATTTGGAACAAACTCCCACATGCGATTAGAACCAACTAGAGTATACATCGATTCAGAAACTTTCCTGACATTAACAAACGTCATGTCCATTTTCAAACCCTGCCAGCCAGAATACGATATCTTTGAAAACGGACCTAATAACATCTAAACATCTGATATAATCTAATACCATCTGAGGGTAAACATATCACATAATGCGAAGTCACACACTTCGAACTAATCGGAGCTATTAACTTCACCATTCGATAAGATTCTCAACTTCGAAAATTATTATTTCTGCAGCATGAAAGATCTTATTCACAGTTATGTCCAAAGCTTGCAGCTGAACAAAAAAACTATAGCCAACACATGGTAACATCATACACGCCCCGGGTCGTAATAACCAAACCATCTTGGTACACTCTTATTCTATACTTACTGATTACCAGTTGTGTATAGTTATCGACTATTATGTAATAGATTAAAACTGTTTTAAATATATATATATACCTTAGCCTGTTCACCTCATACGATTACATACAAATATGTTCCTCTTCATATCCTAACAGACTACCTGACAATCTTCCCGTTTTGCCAAACATGCTTTCCATTCTACATAACGGCAGTATATGCAAAATTGACATCGGAATTCGGCTGTGTTCATATACTACAAAAAGCTGTGAATTGCTCTCTTCTCGCGTTATACGATAACGACTGTCTGTTAGAGATATATACTTCATAAACTAACGCAAAATTGTAAATTTTATGTGAAATGTTTGGTTAGAAAATATCAGACTCAGTTATTCGTCATACTCCACATGATCATTCTACGTTCTCCTGTTTATCACGTAATTTTGTTTTCCGTTCTTGATTCCACGATAAATTCTAACGGGAGACAACATTACCTAACGTCCGAACAATCAAAATTCCGTACTGATTGGACAATTCTCGTGGTCCGTGAAATTTCGCCGGTTTTGAGGAAATAACAAAGTCCAGTCCAAAAGATCGTCCATTTCTCCGAAAAATTGGGAGCCTCCTCTTTTCCTTCATCTTCACAAAAGTTTCTACATATTTTTCCGGAACGGTTTACAGCAAATGATGACGAAATTCTCCCGCTGTTCATTTTCTCCATCCTGAAAAACCTTTTTTCTGGCATGACCTTGAACATTGGGCTACAGTGGGAAATCAAAACCAGCACGACGTACGCCGTTTTGTTTCGATTGTCTTACGTGCTATATTTCCATTTCTTACAGAGCATACGGTCATTGTCGTGCCAATTGATCAAACACTAAAAAACTCCCGTGTAAGAGATTAATCCGTGTGCATCCCTTCATTCCTTAATCTGTATGTTAGGTTTCACGTGTTACATAAACATCCCTACCCGAATTCTGCCTTCCGCTTTCCCGCATGCCCGTTGTAGGGCCAACGTTAGCCTTGTGAAGCGAGAATTGACGTATCTACTCAGCATTCTTTTTTTATCGAGCGTTGAACGTTTTGAGAACTGTCATTTTAGAAGCAAGTGAGCCGACTGTTTCTTCATAAACTAGAGTTGTCCTCTCTTACTACGTCCGTTTTGTTACTTTATTTCCATAATTGGTGTATTGTACAATTAACAATTATGTGTACGGCATGCGATTCACGTTAAAGTGTGCGTAGTGATCACGCTTATCTGCGCGTATTTCTCACAGATTCACAGAAAAATACGCCATTATTACTACTTTGTTTTTATTGCGGCACTCATCGTTTTGCCGTCAGTCTCTGCATGTTCGGTGTTATTACGTAGGAGATTCACACCGTAGGATCAATTTAGAAGGTTATTCGATGCGTCCCTTGCCTACCTCCATATCGGTCTGCGTTAAGTCATTTGGAGGCGTTCGAACTAAACGCTTCATTACAAAAAAGGTTTTGTTAAATTGACTAATCAGTTTGTTGTCAAATTAGATCGATCGCCGAGAGGGGAAGTTGGTGAAACCATTGGTGTAAAGTCAGCTGTTCGTGAGCGTTGGATTACGTAAGTTTCGAACCGTTTTGGTAGTTGAGGCGAATGACCAGGAATATAAGGACGGTGCCGTTAGCGTGATTGGCCCATTCGGATCCTACTCTGGCCAACTGGGAACCAACTCTGGCCCACTCCAAAACGATTCTAGCCAGAGTCGGGCCGGCTCTAAATTTCGTTGCCAAAGTCGGCGTGTTTTGTGGGAAAGGGAACGCGAATTGGGTTCACATCCACTCAGCGGATTTCAAATACACGCCAGACGAAATGTACGCTGAACAACGCTCAAAAAGATACGGGTTAAGCAACCCTGAAGAATGGAATGACAGATGAGTTATTAGGAAAATGACAGACACTTGCTGTGTGCAGTTAGTTGCACGATTGAATAAAGTGACACTGGATTGATCGCAGGTTTCCTATAGCAGACATACACAGAGTTATGCCTGCAGAACAGACAAACGAGGGACCATGGTTGCAGCCGGGACTGTTAGAGAAGTCATATGGTCGCTGGTCACCACTGACTACCGTTGTCAGCAGGTGATTGTGTTATGCGGTGCATAAAATCAGCAGAACTAGCAGATACTTTAGTGGGATCAACGGTTTCAGAATTAGATGGGAGACTGCTCTCCCGGTGAGGTAAGGACCGAACACGTCTTCGAACTACAACAGACAGCTTCAGGGTAGTCTGCCTCATCTCATTTATGGCACTCGGAATAGCGGAATGGAGATCGAAGTTGACAGTGCTAACGCTAACTTGACTTACAGTTATCTTAGTGTTAGACAGAGTTTCAATTAGAATGACGTGATCCGACTGCTGTATATTTTTCCAGTAAATTACCTTTCTGAACCACCGCTGTTGTTGGCATGTTTGGTTCTCAACGCTGTTGGCATTACGGAACACTGCTGGTTCCTCATTCACTGTGTCTTCAACATCTCGAACTTGTTGACGGAGAGCTCTAGGAGATTAGGAGGATACCTCATTTAGAAGTAATGGCTTGCGTTTAGGATGAAGGACATTGATTCCTGAGATTAATCGATCTCCTGGTTAAATCTGCGGTTGTTATCCAAGGTTACACCTCAAGGCCTGAGTTCGAAGTTGAAAGATAAGTTTGGACGTCTGGATTTTCTTTTTTCGTTAAAGTGTGGAATTTCGCTTTTTCCACGAGTTCAAAGTTACTAAAGCGAACCTTACTGAATCGCTCGCTAACTATTCAATTTCACAACCAGTTACGCGCAATCTGTTGATCCAAAAATGCCCTTCTCAATATATAACGGCAGAGAAGATAATCTATTCTCGAAAAGGTTGATGCGAAGGCGCTCGTGAAAACTGAATTTAATGTGGTACTTATTGAATCAGCGTGCATGTAAATTAAATATCTCGCATCGAAAGTGAAAAATCCTCAAAACGGAATAAAGAATGTGCCCCTACAACAAACTGGACAACTCTAGTTGCTTATAACCACCGCTCAGTAATGGGGACAATAAAACGGAATTAAGTTCAATCAAACAAACGGTCATTGGTTGGGTCGGAGCAAAATGACAGTTTACGCATCAAGAAACGGTAAGGATTATAAGTTACTCATAAAAGAATATGGGAGAAGAATGTCACTTTCTTACATTCGGAGATGTACAGGACTCCGACTGAATAAGGGTAAGGGAGAAGGTTACAGTATTTGGTGTAAGAACAAAAATGGTTAATATTGTTTATTCATAGGGAGAAATAATCATACTTAGGGCCACTCCTCAACACTAATCCAACAAAGCACATCACTCTCAGAATGATGCAACAAACCTTAATAAAATCGACACTGTGCCCCGAAAACCAACTGGTTTTCCAAACTCAAGGTGACAGTAGGAACAACAGCGATCGGCCGGTTTACTGGAGAGATCTGTACTTTCTGTCTTACCCGTATCAACCTGGTGTTACTCTGCGGACACTTCTAGAAAACAGATTGATCTGATGTCCCGTCTGACATTAGTGCCATCTGAAGTGCTTATTGACACCTGATGTACGTGTCCATCGTCAACAGGAAATACCTCGGTGATTATATCATAAGGCCAAACACCCCCGGAAGCCCTTACATGATGGGGAATTACACCGCCTACCTGAAGGCCACGAGAAGCCTTCAAACATTTAGGTGTAATCCGTAAGTATTGCAACACTACTGTACAATCTGCCCTTAGTACATTATTTGATGAAATTCCCAACTCACGAATCGGGGAATACATCGGCTTGGGCGACAGAACGGTTGGCGTGAGCTCCAAGCATCTTTGGAGTCACTTTAAAGTTACCCATCAGAAAGCCGAATGGAATACCACTTGTCGGGACAACCACTATCCGCCCATGTAGCACACTGCCCGCCGCGATATGCCGGTATCACGCGGGTTTGGGCGGGCAGTGAGTAAAATGTCGAAAATAAAAAACAAACGGT
>LUCH01000267.1:53640-71553 GCA_013368495.1 Paragonimus heterotremus | reverse complement strand
TCGAGTTTATTCGGGTTAAGTAAAAGACGGGGTGGCAAGTACCATCTCCTTTGTGTAGTTGTAATAGTCGCACTTATGTATCCCTTCCTTATAAGCTCCAGTATCAAGGCAGAATAGCTAGCGTTTAGCTTTGGGTCTCGAATCAACCTTCCCTTCAATGCATCAAGGCCTTTTTCAGTTATCCCTTTATTGTTGTGCAATACCCAATTATCTAGTCTCCACGGCACGCCTGTCTCATAGTAACCGCCGTTAAATTTCACACTGCCTTTGGTCATAGTTTATGCTTGTTTGTCCTCCACAGGAAGCCCTTTGTCCTCCGAAGTGCTTCCGTCAGTGAAATCCAACTCGCACGTTTTTCGGGTCAAATCATTCAACGAGACCTGACGTGACTCAACGAGGTTTACGCAGTGCTCATTCCAGGGTATGGTACGACATGGGCCCTCAAAGACTCCGACCGAAAATGGTCTTACTTGCATAAGGCTCAGTGCCACTTCCCGCTCTCTGTTTCAGTACCCATGTAGTGACCACCGATCGTGTGGCTTATCTGAGGATCCCGGCTGCAACCATCTCTTCTTGCTTGTCTGTTCTGTACGCATGATTCTGTGTACGCCTGCAATAGAATGCCTGATACGAACTCAGCGCCACTGTCTTCAGTCGTGAAATTAATTGCACGCGACGAATGCTTGCTCTTTTCTTAACGACTTATTTATTTTTATTTCATTATTCAAGGTAGATTAACTCGAACCTCTTCGAGCGTTGTTTTACGCACTCGAAGGTTCCACGCACGTTTCGCTTGGCGCGCGTTTGAGTGCCGCTGAGTTGGCTGTAACCCACCTCACGCTTCTTCTATTTGTCCTCTTGCTTGCTGCCGTTGTTCCCAGACTAGGCCAGAGTTAACTACTTATCATATTTCCAAATACTGCCGGAAATATATGGTTTGTTTCCAAACCCCGTTGCGTTCTCTAATTCGATGCCTGTTGGAACTACTTTACGACTGATCTTCAGGAATGGCGTATTAAGTTGTTAGTGGACTAGGGTCTAGCGCATACCCACTTGTCCACTACACCCAGTGTGCTTAAGGGAGGTCGCATCCTATTAGAATCCATACGGTGTTTTCAATTAACCTGTCAAACGAAGGTCCCCTTATGTGAGCCCATTTATCTACCTCAGATTGTTGGACGACATCAGCCTGCGTTTGTGGCAGTTGCTTCACCGTATAAACTGAACCAGCTGTGTCAGAGTGCACCTGATCCAAGGATTGCAACTCAACTGGCCCTTTGGCGCATGGTGTTGTACAAATTCCGCGAAGAGTACGGAACATCATCTGACATGGCCGTCCCTGCAAACCGATTACTCTTGCAATAGATTCACCGAGCAACGTAGTGTCAGACCCGTTATCCGAAAAGGCATACGTTGTCACCAACTCTTCTGGGCCAACCAACATAATCGGGGTAAATCCTAGGCACCCGCCGTTTTGACTGGACGTGGCTCCGCATGAGAACGGCTTTGCCTCCTCCTTACTTTGTTCAGGCTTGTCTTCATGAACCAATGTATAATGGCGTCGACCAAAACCCGATGTCCAACGCCGTATCTATACCCTACATGACCTAACCACATGGTTCACTTTCAAGCAAACAAAACAGCGTCCGATGTTATTCAACACTGCTTTGCGTTGTTTCAAGGATTTGCTGCTAAACCAACTATAATAAGATATATCATGGTTGCCTTTACAAACCGGACACTGAAAGTACACCCTCTCATAAGATACACCTACTTCAACGTTGCAGCTCGAGTACTTGACTCCAGAGGATGTTGGGTAACACGACTCACTTTCAACGTGAGCGGCCAACTGGCCATAGTGACTAGCGATGGCTGTCGGTCTTTCCCCCACAAAATGTGATAGATAGCTGAAGTGAGGTTCTCTTCCCTACTCAGTTATGCTCTCACCAACTTCTGCCCACCTTTCTTGTAAGTGATGAGGCAACCACCCAACTGCTATAATAAGGTTGGTTGAGCGGTTTAGTTCTGCTCCGTAATCTAGCTGCGTCAACATCGCCTGACAGCCCTTAGTGTGATTGGCTAGTCTACACAAATCATCAACATAGCCAGCGACTAATTTAGGACTCATAGAAACTTTATTTACCGCCTGCACAATATCATTTCGGCAGAAAAACTGTTGGTGCAAAATTCTCACTGTCTCTTTAAGCCCCACTTCCTATGGCAAAAGCGTGCACTATTTAATTGCCTCTTCCACCTTGCCACGGCAATAATGCAATAAATATGAATTCAGCGATTCAGAGATTGATACACGGGTTAGAGGCAGAGGTCCTAGGATGTCGGATCCGGTCGGTTTTCTTGTTCAGTGTCAAATGGGCGTCTGCTGACCTGAAAGGCATTCATTGAAAACAGGGTGTAGCAACGCTGTTGGGAATTACAATAAATATCGGAAAACGAACTAAGATTACTCACAAAAATGGCGTTTTTGAAAATGAGAATCGAGTAATGCTTGGAAGCGGTCGCTAGAAGCGCTACTGACGACCTCAGCAGACAGACTGTTCCAGAAGTTGACAACCCTGTAGGGGAAAAAACTGCTGCATACGAAAGGTCCGAAATGTCCTCGCCGACCATAATCATTCGCTACATTGAAGAACTGATCAACGAGGCCTACCCTAAAGATAAATTCTGTGAAAATTGAATCACAGCGGAGCCGTCGAAATTCAAGTGGGTATAGATCAAGAATTTCAAGTCGAGACTCGTACGCGACACTACTGAAGCCCGTGACTAGTTTGGTAGCCACGCGCTGGACACGCTCAACAGCTAAGATCTCTTTCTTTAGGCCGGTATAAACGACCTGATTAGCATCCTCGAGGAGCGGCCTTATATAAACCCCGTAAAGCGTTTGAAATGCTCTCTTGTCTATGCCGGTGAAAGTGTGCTTAATAGTCCTAAGAGAGGCAACTCCTTTTTTCCTCTGCCATCTCGTGGTGGTAGGCAAAAGATAAGTTAGACGATAGCCAGATGCCCAGATCTTTCTTCAGATCCATTTTTATGATATCTGTAGTGGACAAGTGGGTATGCGCTAGACCCTCGTCCACTAACAATTAAATACGCCTTTCCTGAAGAGCAATCGTAACGTAGTCCCAACAGGCATCAAACTAGAGAACACAGTTAGGTTTGGAAACAAACCGTATATTTCCAGCAATATTTGGAAATATGATAAGTAGTTAGTTCTAGCCTAGTCTGGGACCAACGGCAGCAACCAAGAGGAAAAAGAAGATAAGTGCGAGATGGGCTACAGCCCACTCGACGGCGCTCAAAAGCGCGCCAAGCGAAAAAGTGTGTGGAACCTTCGAGTGCGTTAAACAACGCTCGAATAGGTTCAGGTTAAACGACCTTGAAGAATGGAATAATAGATGAGTCGTTAATAAAAGGGGCAAGCATTCACTGCGTGCAATTAGTTGCACGACTGAAGAAAGTGGCACTGAGTTCGTATCAGGCCTCCTGTTGCAGGCGTACATAGAAACATGCGTACAGAACAGGCAAGCAGGAAAACACGGTTGCAGCCGGGATCCTTAGAGAAGCCACACGATCGTCGGTCACTACATATCTAACATGCTGCATGCACTATGAATCACAAAGGTGTTACCAGAGTCTCCACCGAGTGACACATGTGCGCACTTACTGTCGTTTAGTAGGAGACTCCAATCGTCCAACCAACGTTTAGAAGCGTCAAGGTCAACCTGTAGCGCATAATCATAATAACTGCTCCAACTACATTGGGGGGGAATATTTGGAGAGGCTCGTTGGTAGAAGAGTTTCACAATGTATGTATTTGAAATACGGCATGTTCCCCAAAACTTGAATAGGTGTACCGCAGGCCTTTGCTTTCAGTCTGGCCTAAGTACGAATCTTCCATGTTTTGCGTACCTAAGACTCTATCTAAACGTTACAAAACAAGAAGGCTGTGTAACTGATTACTCTGGTCACCAACGACCACAGGTGAACTTACTATCACTCATAATCTTCCGCGTTCGCTTGAGAAGTCTCTCTATGTGTGGCATTAAAACTGGGGATAGCAGAGAAACATCGAAACGATTAAAGTTTCCACATTTGTTCAAAGCGTGTATGCGCATATTTATCGTTTTTGTTTCTGGTAACATGCAACAAACCACTGGCTCCCGTATGGTTAGGTAGATATCGCAGCTTTTCTGTAACTTCAGAATACAATAATCCACGGACTTATTTCACGAGGTTGTATTCTATGACAAATATTGCAAATATTCCCGATCTTCATGTACCTACCGTACATACCGGCAGCTTATTCCTTTAAATCATTAGTTGGAGTGTTATACTCAAAGAACCATTTAGAATCGTTCACTTCACCCACAGTCAGCCGGCAATAAGTGGAATGTGTGGCGAACCGGAAAGCTCTGTTGTTTGCAATCCATGACGGAAGAGATAACATCAAAGCCGATAATTCTTTAACAATATGAAATCGTGACAGGCAAAATGTGTCACCCGATGTAAGCAACTGCAAGTATATGAACTCAATTCATGAAACACATTGTAAGCCACAGCTCCCGTTGTTGCATCTCTCATGTTTGATACAGATTGAAGGCAAATATCACAAGACGAAAGTGTTACGCATATCACTTTAACACACTTCAAGCTTTCAGCACTCGATACTGTTTTTAAACTAAGCACAAACCTAAAACCGAAATCCTTCCCGTGTTCAGTTGAACCATCGTCGAGTCTTTAAAGAGTGGATTCCGGATTCTCAAGCAGCTTTTTGAAGTGTATTATTTGATTCATTACGTATAAGAAATATGAATGAACCGGATGAGACTTAACAGTAGAATTGCTATTAGTGGAGTACATCAGTATGATATATGAAGCATATGAGTATTATATAAACTCCCTTTTATCAACAGAAAACAATAAGGTATAAACCAAACCATATCAGCAACTTTAACTGAAAACAAACTCCCATCCATCTGACGGCGCTCAACATTTGCTGCGCCATACTGTAGCCGATGGTTTTATTCAGCATGTTTATTCTTTTTAGAACCATTAATTACGGATCCTCTTCCAACTTTTAGACAGTCTGAAACAGTTTTTCGGTATTCTTACATGCAGATTCGACCTTCTCGTTTGGCTGGTTGTTTTTTCGATGTCCAAGTACCTGTTCATCTGCAAACCTCCTGAATTCCGCACAAACAAATTGAGGTCCACTGTCAGAAAAAATGTCTTTGATATTCCACAATGAGTGAACTGAACACACAGTTTATTGATGAGTACACTTCCGGTGATATTACCTAGCAAGTCCCCTGCAGAATAATCCGAGAATTGGTCCAAACTGACCCGGTACTGGTTGCCGTCATGTGTGAATATACCTGTTGCATCCAGTTGCCAGGGCTTTTCCGGAACTTTTCTTAACAACATCGTTCAGTATTGCCTTCTGCAAAGTTCGCATTTCTATATGTAATGTCTCATCCTACTGGTCGATAGTAAGGTTCCTTCGCTCTAAGCCTGTGTCACGTGGACTTATTGGATGAATTTCTGTTGAAACACTTTCAGGATAATTACCACTTGTCCTTGCAGGTTTAGTCGCTGTTTGAACAAAGTGGACGCGGCAATCTAAAAATACTCCCAGTTCTCCGGCTAGATTCTTCTTATCCTGTGCACAGCCCTTTTTATCACAAGAGTCAGATTTTTAAACACATGAACCCTTTTCGTTGCAACCTGCAGCTCCATACTGTTGTCCATCGGTGCTATGCTGTAGTCCATTGAAACAGTGATCTGGAACCAAAAATCATTCACCTCAGCACCGGGTATATAAATGTGAGAAAGAGTGTCAAATATTTGCAGTTTTTCTTCCACCTGGTATACTAGCTCACAATCGTACTTTTTTAGTCTGACCATCATCCTTGTAGCCGTCGCTGCGCGGCATTCAGTGGCTTATTCTTTACTATGAGATGTTTATGGTTTGTGTATAACATTGTATTTATTCTGAATGTGTACTGAAGCGTTTCAGAGCAAAAACACTACCAGCATTCTATCGATTTGAGCATAGTTTTGTCCCGGAGACAAAAGATTGCTACATCGGTAGTCAATCGGTTTCTCTAGTTGTTGCAGCCCGGCTCCAAGACCGGACTGACTGCTATCATACTGAACCACCACAGAAAGCTGAGGGCTGTAATTTGCTAGCACCCGAGCTCTACAGCTTGACTTATTGGTTTTGCTAAATACTGTATGCTGAGCGTCACCTCATATCCATATGACTCTTTTGTCTGTAGGTTGCCGAACTGGATAGATTGTCGGTCAACTTTGGCAGGAATCAATTTACGTAGCTGATCATACGATATGGACGTGAAATTGCTTCGGCATCCTCGGAAGCAGCATATCCTGGAAAACCTTCACCTTCTCTAGGTCGGCCTTGAGTCCCTCGGAGGTTAAAAGGTGACCGGGAAACGTCACTTCTTATCCCGTAGCAACGTTATTTCTTACGACAGGCACCGATATAGAAAATCTTAAAAATAGCGGTCATACTGTATATTCGTTCCTCCATGTATCGGCATATCATCTGCATCAAAAGTCGATCCTTGGAGCCTGTCAAGAGGCTAAATTAGGCGTTTTTGAGAATTTTTGCTGAAGGCTTTCCATCCAAAAAGTATGCGCAACCACCGAAGTCGCCTAAAAGGAGCATTAGACTTAGATAACTAGGTTCTTCATCCAGCGCCAGCTGCCAGTAAACAAAAGACACCAACCTAGTTATATCTAATATATCTACTATCTACTATATCTACTATCATACTTACCAAAGTAAACCTCGTGGGTAGGCGATAAAGATGTTCGTCAGGAGTGAAGTGCGATTTTGCAGCTTCACATTTCATTCGGTAATATGCCGCTTGCACGAAACTGTTTCTGTTCGATTAACTGCAGGGAAAATTACAGAGAAGCAATGAGCCTATTTTGATAACCGTTGAATAAATTGGAAACATCAGTACCCATAGAGACGTGGATCAGTTTGAGGAATTCGAAGCGGTACAGTTGGATTTAATCCAAGTTTTGACGTATTCGTGGCAAGGTCAAATAACCGAACGGATGAGGATGTAATGAGTTAATAAAACATCTCAATAATTTAATAAAAATCAAGTCAATGTGAACTTGCTGGAAGAACGCAAGAAATTTGAATTCGGTATGAAAACTGATGTACACACGGTGTTTTTTTTTATCGCCAGCGCTTGAAAACATTTCTACTGATTTATCCACCCTACTAGTGGCTACCTTCAAAATATATATGAAAAGGAAAACAACGATGGTGGAAAACTCGAAGATGATCACCACATTTCGGGTTAAAATACGCTTTGATGTGCTGGTAGAAGTCGTTATCGATAAGTGAAGTATTTGAATATATATATATATATATATATATATATATATATATAATTTTCCGATAATTTGGAAATCGTGTCCACCACCTATGGACATGTAAGTGTGAATTCATCACAAAAGTAATAATATGTGGCAAACGATGACTGAATACGATAACAGTACACACTGTAAGTAGATTTCGTGTGTACTAAGTAAAGTCAATAATATTGTTCTAAAAGTGGAAACGAAAATGATTCCTCATTACCAGCTGGATTAGTGATAAACCTCATAATGAACTGACTGAAAAGTGCGCGTTGTTTGCTAAATGTACTGGTTAAGGAAAGAACAAGAAGATTCAATGAAGTCCATCGGACTAATGAAGATCTTTCTTGAATAGAAGACACGATCGTCAATTTATTTTGGGCATCTTCAGGTGTAGTAAGGAATATAATGTAACGCGTGTGGAAACGCGCAATCTGAGGTAGTCAGGAGTAACTGATGATTTCGTGTGGAAGAAGACTGACCGTTGCGTGTCCGACGCTTTGGATTACCGTTCAGCCTCGTCCTTCATATCGATGCGTGAAGAATCGGAGAGAAAGTTTTGCAGAATATTGAATACCGGTGTACAGGTAGTGCAAAATACTCGGTGGTCCTTTTGGAAATCTTATCTGGAGAAAGCTGACGGGTGTGAAGAAATAAGTTTGGCAGTTTCGTCTGTTTGTAATGAGTACCGCATGCAGTGAAACTCTATACTACAGCAGACAAGCTATCAAAGCGTTCAGTTAATGTTAAGGACGTGAATAGTTCTTATCTGTACGGTGAGCCAAGGTGCCATAACATAGATAGAGAGCACACAAACGAAAAGATTTTGGTGGTTTTTTTTAAGTGAGAAGACGTCTCCTGGAGTCAGATAAAATATTAAAATTTGCAGTGATGTTTAGCTTACTGATGGGTATGAAAACTTCGTCAATAATGCAGTATCCTTTTAGGCAATATAAATAGTTTGGTGTATGAAGCCCGCAGTATTTTGTCGATCACACTGACGGTAAGCAGTTGTACTTTCCGTGAGGTCATTCTACTGACCACTCAAACTATGCTGACCACGACCAATTAACATAACCTTCAAAAAAGCACGGCCTGAGAGGTAATGAATCTCTTAGTTGTCAGTCAGTAGTTTTTGTGACGTTTCTCAGTCCCGTTTTTGACAAGGTTAGATGCAATTAGATGCAATCACATCAAAAATAAGACGGTATCAATATTACAACTCGGCTTCACTAATGTGTCATTTGTTACTCCAGGAGGCTCGGTATGTGTTTGCCGAGCGCTGATTTGATTTGGGTTTAGTGTGAGGGAATCTGAGATACGAACTTCACAAAGACGTCGTACTTGTCTTGGATAGCACGACAGAATCAGTTGAAGAGCAGATGTACGGCATGTCTTGATCCGCCATTTCTGAGTCATTTTGGTGACTAAAAGTTGTTGCCGGGAAAGAATGTAAAACCTGACGAGACGTTTGAAGCCAAAAACGTCCATATAACGGTAGAACTGAAAACAAGAGGCAAATAATGCTGAACGGGCATGCCACGTTAGATATTGGCGACATACTATGAAGTTCTATGAATCGTTGTCCTACTTAGGCATTGTACACGACCCTAATAAGAACGAATCGGAAGAAAGCGATGAATCCTACGGTTCCAATATAGTTCGAAAAGCAGACACTATTTGAACCCGGCCTATTTGAAAGTCAACAACGAAAACATACGATTCAGTAGGTCGGGTACTCAAAATTGTGAAGAACATATGTGTTACTCTTAAAAGCCTAAACTGTATCACTTGGAATGCGTTCTCGCTTGATTCAAACGGTTGATCCAGTACGTATTAGGAATAAAATTAATCAGTAAAATGTTTTTATACAATGTTATTCAGAAATGGTCACGACCTGCTGTGCAATGCTTTTCAATGGGCACCTCGAATAACCAGTGGACAGGTGAGAACGTACAAGCAGAAGACTACTAATTGTTGTCAGAGAATCTGAGTCTCTGTAGTTCCATTGGACCATTGTTTATTTATCTCATTTCAAGTTATGTGACTGCGGATAGACATTTCTTTGAAGTTGACCATTGATGCGTATTTCGCAGTGTTACCTGGTTCACTGTTTGAGTGTGACTATAAATTCTTTAAAACTACAGAAACAACAGCTTTCCACAACTTAATCGTTAAGTTCTTTGAACAGCTGCATATGCTTTGTTTGCACAACTAAAGAATGACGTAAAAGCCTGCGGGGCACGAAGATGTTTCGCTTAAAAAAGATGTCAGCTTGTCGTAGAAATACTTGACGACTGGCAGAGGTGTCTTCT
Source organism: Paragonimus heterotremus (assembly GCA_013368495.1). Lineage (NCBI taxonomy): Eukaryota > Metazoa > Platyhelminthes > Trematoda > Plagiorchiida > Troglotrematidae > Paragonimus > Paragonimus heterotremus. The sequence goes on along the minus strand of LUCH01000267.1, from coordinate 61,822 downwards.
TGAGAACTGTGCAAGATACTGCCTCGAAAATGTAACTAGGAAAAACGAAATTACCTCAGACTACTTAAAAATTGAGGAGTAGAGCGTTTTGAATGTCCAATTCCAGATTTCGTGGTCGATATTGCTGTGTGCATTCAACGCTGGGTGAACATTTCCAACACTTTCTGACGCTGATTTGTATGAGAAGAGCACTCTTTATGCATACTATCTCAACTCACCCGTAACCCAACGTTACCATTAATATCAACACGAATTTTATCGCGTGTATTTATTCGTACTAGTAACCCCATCTTCACCAGACAACTTTATGTACTGCTCTTTAGTAAACCATTAGTTTACCTACATTTGGACCTAAAAGGCCCATCTATTTCACACTTTAGATTAGATGATTACGAAGACACCAGGTAATGCATTCCAAGATTTTAATGTACATTCTGTGAAATTTACAACTTACGGGGAACCTCATTCTGATCAACTTGTTCCAAACAAAAATTGACTCCCGTTTTGTTTCTGGCAAATCTTACAAACAACACAAGTCTTTGAGTTTAGATTATATTTGCAATCTTCACGCTTTTGAAGTACTCGCCAACTACTCTGGTGAACTCATACTGAGCATGATTGAGAAATAATCTGTAAACGTTCAACAGCATTAGCTCGAGGACAACGTTAATAGCAATGGTTTTAAGCTGAGTGGTTTCATTCTATAATGTAGTTGTCAAAACTTCATGTAAAGGATGAATTCCGCGTGGTCCTTGAACTTGCTTTGGAAGGGAACTAGTAATAAACTTTCCCATGTTATGGAACCAACCGTTACACATAGATGATATTTAACATGTTGAAATAAATATTGCCGAATCGTTGTCAGTCAATTATGTAAAATGGTTAGCATGCGGATTAAAGATTGAAAAGGAATAGCTGATGAAGAAAAACGTTGTCTTGTCGCTGCCAGTTATTATTTTGTTACAATGTGGATTTAACTGTAGGCTCTGTATGCTATAAGTTAAGAGTGTTTCCGAAACGGAACTATTATCGAAAACTCTGCGATCTTAGTTAATTTGACCGAAGGGCTTCAAGCTCGAAGCTGCCTAGCCTTACTTTAACGCAGCTCAGAAGTCATAGCGAGATGACAAGCGAATCAACAGACAGAATACATGGAGACAAAATCAAGGCGTTTAGAAGACAAACATAAACAAGCCTGTCGAACAACCACACACCGGCCGCTAAAGATGATTGTCCATGGAAAGTGTCATTGACCTTGATCGCTCCATCAGCTAACGTATGGAATTTGATGCCATTCCTAATGACAAATACTCTGATCTTGTTACTTTGGAAAATGTAGTCAACAATAGTGGAAACAGCACAGATTCACTACACAGTGGTGGATAAAGCTTAACTACTCTGGCCGGCCTAACAACTTGGTTTGTAGTAAAGTTTTAATCACAAAGTAACTTGGGTGGTTACAAAGAAACGAGAACTGCAAATCCCATACCAAAAGAATCACATACCTTTCGAAAATTGCCGAGGGTGATCTCTTTACACCCGCTGGGATTTCAGTCTTTCCAAAATTTCTATAAGTTGACTGCTTTCTTAAACATTCAAGCTCGTCATAATCGCGAGACCTGACTGTTCGAAAATGCGCGCCTGTCCTTCCACATCAGTAATATTTTAAAAAGCGTTAAAAGACTGAATTCTAATGTGATCCCTCTGAAAGCGTTCATTCATGGTCACTTCATTTTAAGTTTCTTTAACGCCTGTGGTTTTCCTCAGCGGTTCTACCCTTTTCGTGTATTGTTCTTTCGTAGTTTTAAGAAACCGTTTTGGTTCCTAAACGGATCTGTAAACGTTATAGCCCGATTCAGTGGCACTACAGAACAAGATTCACGAGTGTCAATGGAAACATCCATCTGAACGCCGGTGGGCGGCATCTAGGATACAACAAACATCATTTCGTTCTAGACAGGGTCCGCTTTTCATTACATCAAACACCATGGTCTTCAGGTAGGGTGTTACATGTTCTCATATAAACAGACAAATGTTCAACAATCCGCTAAGTAATCAAAATTACCGTAATTTCTAAATTCACTTCTCTGATCGACCACTGTTTTCTTCACTGAATGATAGTATGAACCTTTGCTTATTTTGTTAGCTCATTAGCAAACTCACATTGTTGATGTTTCGTTTTGGTTTTAATAATCATAACTCATTCTTTTATCAGTCCATTGTTCTGAATCTGTGGAGGTTGTGATGGCTGCGAGTGGACTTGTGCAACGTATCTGTATAAAACAATCGGTTAGTTTGACGTGCTTTGGTTTGAGTAACCACGAATTCTGTTTTATTTCAAGTTGTCTATAAGTCTAGTGGCGCTATACATAGTTTATCTTTGAAGAGGTTGATGTTTGCTCTGATACTGTGTGTTCACATGCGCGCACACACACATACACTGGAAAGTGAACGAGGGCGGACTACAATTTTTCTAGTAGTGCTTAACAAAAAACGCATGCGGAAGATCCTCCAACTTATGCAATCTGAAAACCATAAAATAACAAAATTAATTATTCCACTGATTAATTCGAGGTGGCAGAATTGGCACTCCAACTCTATCATTTACATTTCGTTTGAAGACTGAAGTTCAACAGTTGCTAGCAGATGAAGTAACCAAGCAGGTATCGCTTGTAATTCCTGCGTCGTGTTGTGGCACATCGTAAAAATTTATGGATGCGCGAACAATAAAAAATAATCTTGTGCGCTTTATTGCATGCGACATGTGTGTAGGCGAACAATTTTGTTCTCATGTATGAAACAATATTTCTCCAAAATGATTATTAATTCCTAGAGGTGGTGAAGTTTTCCGCGACTCACTTGTGAGATTTGGATCAGATTTGATACCAGTGTAGGTAATAGAGTTAAACACAGCTTCACTAAAGTTGAACTGGTGTTCTCTGATTATGGGATAGTCTTCCGCTTGTTCCGGTTGTGCGCGAATGTTCACTGGATCCGCTATGTGTGAAAAGGTTTTGTTGCCTAAGTGGGAACAGTAACGTTACGAATTCACACGCATAACATCAATCCCGTAATCCGTAATCGGTCGCCTTCTAGCCCGGATTTCTCAGATGGAATTGGTCTGATTAGGCTTAAAAGAACTACCCTCCAACTTTATGGCCCAGTCACTTATTCCCTAATGGCATACGACCAGGACATCATCACCGCAAGCGGTTTGCTTTGATGATTAGCTGACACAACCATGAAGAACACGAGCAAGCCCAAATCAAGGAAACCGGAGAGGACTTGACTGCCAAAAACAACAGAGTCTATAATCAGGCACTCAACACCAAATCGCCTACAGCTACGTGAACTGAAACCATAACTCGATTTGAACGAAAGTTCGTTGAGTCTCTGACAAGCTGTATCAGAACTATTGACAATGTTTCCGTTTATGTATTTTGATCAGTTAGGGGACTAGTTAATTAATCTGCCTAACCGCATTCATGTTGTTGGGTCGCGTCAACACCAAACACGCCGGCAGAAACGAGCCCACGAACAATAAACAAGTGTCAGGTTATAGTCCAGAAACTTGTCTACCACATTAAGGGGTTACGGTCAACAGATTTGCAAAAAGTTGTAAGAGTTAGTTTCGTCAACTGTTGCGCTTGCTTGTCTCATACGCTAAAGTCGACTGGCCGTTTTGCGGTTGAACTGCCAACGATCGAATGTGTACTATGGTCATAGAAGTAGTTGAGAGAAGATTCACAGACAATAATCCATATACCTTCTTGCAACTTCAGTAACCCCGGCTCAGGAGTTTAGTGGATAAATGTCTGGGCTGCAAGATGAAGCTTATTCGCGAATAGTAAGTTTGAGTACCCAAGTTTATTTGATGTCGTTGAGAGCCAACAAGAATGAAACAGCTATCCACCGCATGGCTGGCGGTCAATGGGACCAACTGCCAGTAACGAAGAGCATGATAATGATAAATGACACATAGAATAATCAGAACTATCGACATTTACAAAATGAACCATGGAACAAAATCCACTGGAGACATTTTGCTCATCTGAGCTGTTATGAACTACGCAGAACTTTGAAGTACGGCAAAAACATGAATGTTACCTATTGAACCACATTATCGTTACTTGAGTTTGTGAAATAGGATCGTAAGTGGGGGTTAATTTTGCCAATATGATTTTCAACCGTTCCAAAGTTATACACAGATGTGAGTTGAGTGACAAGTTCAAATGATACATTTTATCAACAAGTAAAAGCAGGTTTAACTTTTTACATTGGTCTTTAGGAATTCGGATCGGGTAGTAGGACAAATCCATTGAGAATGATGACGTCTGGTGAACAACGGAGGTAGTGATTCCAGTAATTGATTTGTTACTCAGCTGAATTTGCCGTTAGGTGTCAAAGTTGAACGACAGCTTCAGTTTGAACGCAAACTACAAGGCTCAAGAAAAACTGATTTTATTTCCCCATTAAGGTGCAAAATCTAGCTCATTTTACAGCTTCGAATCTGAATAGTTGAGCATGTTTGGTGATGGGCGCCTCAAAGAAACATGCGGAAAGAGAACAAGGAAACGGGACATGTTTTCAGTCAAACCATAAACACTCCTACCAATAATCACGAGAACGTGCGACGCCTTCATTCCTCTGATTTCACACATTTTTTTCGATAATTCATATTTTATAGGTTCCCAATAGGTCCTCAAATTCTGTGAAGTTGATTTAATAATATAGTGTAAAAATTCACTAGAACGTTTACTGACAGGAACGTCCGATTTAGTATTTCGAATGTGCAGTGATAATCAAGGCTACATTCAAATCAAACTCCCAGCCAAATTTTAAACAGCACTGATAATTATGTCCATGAGGCAGATAAGTTGTAACCTAGTCATAATTATGGACACTGTCACTATGCATGCAATAAATCAACCATAGCACAAAGTTCATAAACGATCTGGAGACACTACACTCTGTATGTCATTTACTCCTCAATATTCGTTTGCATTAAACTTTGTTAAGGGCTCGTCTACTGACATTGCATAATTCCCACACCCAATAGAAAAATACAGGTCTGTGTAGCTCAAGTATCCATCGGTTTACGTGCCTGTATGGATCTGGGAATTTTATCGCCACCGATAAGCATAAGTACATTCTTGCGAGAATGAATTGCATTTAGTGGTGGTCTGTCCTAACGTCGAGGTGTGCAAGGTCGACAGCGTGCCATATCACTTGTGTAGCACAATCATCATATTGATGCTGTATCCATACAGTAGAAACTACCCCTTACATTCTCATTAATTCATCATCCCATCACAAACTGACAAGTCAGTTGAACATATTCCAAAGATGACTGCTTACGAGATACTACTGTTAAGCGTTTGGATTAAGCAACAGCGGTATTCTACCGGGGGTGCTCAATGTGAAACTGAGTCCGTGTTGATAACGATCACTGTGGTAGATGTAATTTTAAATTGTTCTCTCATCTTCTAACCACGATGCCACCTCATGGGTGATTACTCTTTCGCACAGCTCTTCTCGGAATTTACGGAATACACACACCGATGTAGATATTACAAAAGCTTAGAGTAATTACTTAAATCTGTGCTGATTTGCGGATGTCAAAAGTCCGGAGTAAACACCACAAATAACTTGTACCTGAAGTATTAAGCATCACCCTCATCATCCGCTGTTCCTTTATTGTGACGGGTGCTCAAGGTTCACTAAAGACGCGTGACCCACCAGTGATAACAAGCAGAAGATCAACCATGTGTTTGTGATGAAGGCTGACCATTAAGCTTATGCAACCTTATCTTGTAAAGTCATTCATGTTTCGGAAAATTCAAGCAATCGAATATTACAGAATCAATTCGTCGTCATTTTACGAGGGACACTGTGCAGTTCGCTCGGAACTTGTAATATCCACTGGTAAACCCGAGTTCAAACTGAACTGCGGTTAGTACAGATTACGATGGACTGTCAAAATGAAAGGAAAAATCGAACTTTCTACCAGTTTTGATTTATTAACAGCAGGCCTTCACTGAACTCATCAACAGTACTATCGTTATGTGTTCGTCTACAACACCAGTTATTAAGATGGGACAGTTACAACTAATGTGTAACATCCAAAAATTGGAAATGAACTCGATTACAGTCTAAGGAAGGCTACCGTTTTGTGCAGACCGCTTTAATAAAGTCCTGGGTAATTGAGACCAGATGCCGAGGCGCGATAATCTGTGTAGATGAAATTAGAAAGTATTGTTTGTAAATGGATATAACCTATTGCCAATCTCCGAAAAGCATGCACATTTAGTTCATTACAGCCGTGAGGGTACCAGGTTTACAAGTCAACGAGTTTCCTGTAATGTTTTTTTCCCACGAAAAAGAAATCCGCTTGTATACCACACAAATATGAGCAGAAAGTTGGCGGGTGAATTCGGAGGGCTTGGGGTAACTGATTGTCAAGAATAAAAATCTTTTATCTTAGCAAAAATAGCTACTAATGTTACCTTGGATTATGTAGTCTTGTAGTTTACTACTTTTCCATACAATTGATGCTTAGCTATCAAACGATTCATTAGCTTGAAGCCATCCTTTACCAAACGGGTAACAGGGAAGTGGTCTGTCCATAGACCCTAATTAAGACATCAATCGGTTCTGCCAGGCGATCATCCGTTAAATCTACCTAGGTTCTAACGATTCACGACCTTGCAGCCACTGACATTGACAATGTGCCCAACCGCACCAATTTTCCTTGAAGCCGCGCTTTCCTTCTAAACGGTCCGTCACTGAGCCAGATATATACATATACAGCATATGGTTGGCGGCATCTGAAACGGATTAGCCCGTCACAGTGACCGAAGCCAAAAAACGCCTGCCTTTTAAACAATCACTCCCAACTGGCTTGCGCTGCACCACTTGCGGATACAGCATATATATATGTACATGAACATTTTAACCTCCCGTATATTTATCCCTCTCTTTGCATCCTCACTTCAACGATATTATAGCAGTGATTGGTATAACTGTTTAAACTACAGGCGCGTAGGTAGAGAAAAACTATTTAACAAGAGCCAATCTGTCCATTTTCAGCCACTTTCCAACAAAGTGAGTCCCAAACTGACGTCTGTTTTGTAAAATGTCCATCCAGCTGCCCAAACGTACATTCTTTGAGGCACTAGTGACTTGGCTGTCCATAACGATCGGTCCGTCTCCTGCGTAGCATACACGTTCATTTGTAGTTACAATAACACGAACACAGGAAGAACACATGTTCGCTTGTGTCAACGTATGACGAGGCACACAATGTCAAGATAACCTGCTGACTGTAACAAGCACGAGAAAAACCCGCCCTCATCGGTCACCTAGTTGACTCTGTCAGATCGTTCACACTATCGTTACGTCATCAGAGAAAATGTGTAACGAACCAGCTCGATATGGGTTACTCATCATCAGATCAAGCAAATAACGTTTTATGAAACACGATTGTAATGGCGGAGCGAACAAAACGTTACACTTTCAATGGAAGTCAACTACGTCGTACGTAGACTTGGAGACGACGTTTTGATTCAGCTACGTCACAATCACGACGTAACTAGAACCACAGCGGTTTGGTCGGTCATGACGTCGGTGATGGGCCGTGACAACTGCAAAACTTGAACAAGTCGCGCCTGTGATCACAAGGGTGAATTATTCAGTCGAATTCGAATCACCTAACCTGTGGTTAAAATTCGGCATCTCGTGGCTTTTGACTAACCGCCATTGACTTGGTTAATCGGACAAAATTTGGAGACCGAGTTGACGATATGGTGCGAATCGAAAAGATGTGCCATAACTGCACTGATAACTCTCGTGGTGACTGCGCTATTATTCTGTGACCGATGGCGGTCACGTGTACCTTTGGATATGCATTTAGTCGTGCTACACACATAACTAGTCCCACAAGAACAAGTAAACCAGGATAGGCGAGGCGGCTACCAATTAAGGAAACCATGCCAACTAGACATCAGCGCTGACGCAGTCGGTCACCTTGTCAAGGGACCGGCCACATTATTAACACGCCAAAGGCTAGGTGATTGGGTCGTCTAGGTGTTGTTGCCGGGGATACGTTGGTGACTGATAAGAGTGAACCGAAATGTTAGAACCCCGCGACATATTTCTTCTATCCATTTTAACCAAACATTCT
>LUCH01000267.1:0-51826 GCA_013368495.1 Paragonimus heterotremus | reverse complement strand
CGTCCACAGCGCCTCGCGGTTCACGGAATCGAACGGCTTAGTGAAGTCGAGAAAGAGGGCTGACTGACTGATTGAAAGTACTGCAAACTTCAAAGTATTTTGTTGTCGCCTTGTTTTTAAGTCAAAAATATCATTCTTTAGATGGTGACAACAGTCAACGAATGAAGCCTCAAGCAAAGTCAGCTATTCGTTGCATGTTTGTGGTCAAAGTGAACAGTTTATGAAGATACGATCTGAACATCATTTACGTTTCATCGTAGCCGTCGCATTCCTATTGGTTTTCCCAGTCAGCCCCTTTACAAAAGAGGCACTAAACTAGAGGTTCGTTATCGTTAGAGCTCGTCACTAGTGTACACTCTTGCCACCTCCCACGCTAGAAGTCCGGTCACGCTTTTATGACTCAACCATGTTGACTACTGCGTCAATGTTCACACACTGAGCACGACTGAACTGTCACATGCAAACATTCACCGAGATTCGCTTGGGAGTATTGCTCAAATTGCTCGCTTGCCTTCAGAGAAGATCCAGTAAGTATTTTGCTAATTCCAAACGGTGGTCCCACGACTGGGACTTCTCCCCATGTTAGAATCATAGAAATCTTTGAACTCGGTGAGCGATATGTGCTACTTACCGGCAAAACTGAAGGGAAAAAGCTATGAGTGCCGTCTGACTTACATCAAACAAATTCTCTACTGCTTGCCAGTAATTATTGAAAAGACGTTGAAATTGTGTTAAAATAACAAGTAATCTGCTGTGAACAGCTTGGTTTCGTCTATCTCTGTTTCCGGTATAAACTGGCGAGTGTTTCAAGGGACGTGTGTGAGTTCAGAGATTTTCGGTGCGCATTTTACCGCTGGAATTGGTCACAGGATAAACCATAAACCAGTAGACTGTTTGCCGCAGCATTTTTGACATACTGAAGAGCCCAGCATTACCAACTATAGGTCCTTTAGTCGGGAGTTGAATCTCGTGTTGCAGTTTGAAGTAAGAGGTTGAACTTAAATTGGTTCGACTTCATGTCCACATTTGTTCGTGCCCCTGTGAGCTGAAGTGTAACAAGATTCATACGATAACAACACTGATGAACCAAAACAAGCATAATTTTGGTGGCACCCACGAATGATCACACAGGTTTGCCTGGTTTGGTTGACAAATCAAATGTATCTGTGTCGACAGTAAAATGAATCTTCCTGAAAGTTTAGAGCGAATTATGTAATCGTCTACTGGGAGGTTGCCAAACAAATGTCAAATTATCGTTTTCATATATTCCCGGTAGATGGTATTCAACTATGTCTAAGTGCACACAGTAAGTTACTGCTAAACAGATTATTGTAAGTTTCCTGGTCAAACACGTGAACCAACCCGGTGAATCTAGTAGCATTCAATTTACCTGATCCGGTTTAGATTAACTGTTCTGTCGAGTTGACAGTACAATTAGCAGCGCATTGTTATTGTTCTCTATCAACTGTTTGTCTTAAAGAAAGTGTTCACAATCACATGCATTTACAAAAAATTTTACAAAGGCTCTTACTGGGTCGTATAGCAGGGTACAAAATCTCAAATCAACGGGTTAAACGGCGAGTCTCTGGTGTTATCGATGACAGTTTTGGAGATCCGTAGACAGCTGGGTCACAAAAGTCGAGGATGACGTTAGTAATGTGACCCTTAGCCGTGGCAACCGCAGGGCTTTTAACAGTTTCTTTTGAGGACAGAGAGACCGACCATATAACCGAATAGCAATCGATTCCGTGTTGGCTAGCACTCGTATCTGAATATGCAAGAGGTGTGTTTCGGTTCAACGTGATGATCCGTATCGGCAAGATGTGCAACTTCCGAGTGATTAATTATTTCTGTCAATCCGGCCCTGAAGTGATGAAAAATTGTAGAAAACAACTGTTTGTCACCGTTTTCTTCTAAATTATATCTCTTAAAGGATAATGAAGCTGATGGACGATGATCGATTTTAAGATTCGGCCTCAGATCTCAGGTTCCCTCCGAGGCACATTCAGATGTACTCAAGCATTCTAAGTTTTCTTCAATCCGTAAACGTTTTATGTCGATGGCTGTTCCGGTTACAACAACCTGTCTGGGTGAGATAACAGGTACAGTATGGTGAGCCAGTTTGTGGATCTTCGCCGTACCTACTCGACAAGAGTAGTCTCTAAACATCTAGGAGCACCAAGTTGGAATATTCAGCTCAGTTTGAGAATACATCACGAAGCAATTATAGTAGCAAAACAAAATGGGTGGAACGTGCAGAACAGACCGAAGGGTGACCAAAACACTGTACTCGCTGTTTTGACCAATGATGTACAGTTAAAGATCGCACGGAGGTCACTTGAAATGAAGATTCCCAGGTACCGTGCAAGTTTAGTGATAAACGTTTTCTCATTTTAAAAAGGTACTGATTACAGTCCAATTGATGAAGACATTAATTTTTTCTATCTCTGCCAAACTATATTTTTTCGTCAAATGTTATGGAACCACATTATAAAAGAGTAATTTGCAGGCAGAGTGAAACTTCGATCCTGAACGAAATAAATGCTTGAATAGTGCTTGGTGGCAAAGAATTAATCAAATGGTATAACTCAACAAGAGTATTGTTTAATTTCTTAAGAATGGAACGATTTTGGATGTAGTAGACGAGCCATAGTTGTAGGAGACTGAAAATATTCCGTATTGCTTCAGTTGTTCCGTCTTCATCAATCACTCTGGCTCGTCTTTTTAAAATAGTAAACGAGTTAAAGGTGCATAAAAACTGGACGATGCGCCAAACCACCTCCTTACAATGTCGAACAGGCAATCGCACTGCAAAATTTTGTTGACCAGACGTTCACCAGCCACATATAGTGACAGTCACGTTACCTGGTTTCAAGGCGCTGGTTATGTTCGATCGCGAAAATGCAATTATCGCTAGCACATCCAGACCAGGAGTTGCCGGTATACAGGAAAGATGGCATATTTCAAATTGAACACTGCCCAGAGCCTTTGCATGTAGATAAACCTTTTGGTTAGCCAACTCCGAAAGGAAGCACAAGCCTCGAGTTTCTCTCTTATTGGAGCTCATCAGTAATGCATATCCTTGTCCGGATCTGAGTTTGTATTGTGAATGTGAAGGCTGAGATTAAGTTTCGGTGGTGTTCAATTTGAAATAACCTACATCCCATAATTTTTACTACTCATTATAGAATACGCAACTGTTATTGTTAGTTTGTCTGTCGATGTTCGCATACATGAGAACATGGGCAGAATGGAACAGAATGCGCGTGCTCAGCCACTCACAGTGTTTGACCGCGTTGCCTAAGAATACGGATTTCCAAACAAGTCGGGTTTCAGCCAACAAGAAAGGCGTACGCTCCTCACGATCACAACTGTGACAAGTTCAATAAATGGAGCGAGGCAAACTTAAACGCATGTAACTCACGGAATGTGACTGATCCTAGAAGGTTTGGTATCTCTCCTAAGAATTGTTGACGAAACGAGAACCGTTGTAATTCACTGGACTCAGAAATCGTCATCATTTTCAGTCTCGTTTCCAAAATAGCTCGCCCGAGAGTATCCAGACGTGCTCATAGGCGTTCAACTGGCATGTAAAGTACATTGGTACTACCAGCTCACAACTGAAATGTGGAAGTTCAAACTGAAGAAAGCGTTGAAGTGTTAATGGCTTTGGCCCAAACTTTGACACTCCAACTCAAGTCGAACAAACAGATTTCAGTATACGTAATTGACCTGCTGCGGTTGTTCACCGTCTTCAGTCAGGCAAAGTAACTATTGAACATATATTGTTTTTAATCTTTTCCGTAAGCTTGGTGAATAGTCACACGGCGACAGGTTTATGTTACAATGACAGCTTGCACTACAAGGTAATAGAGACGGGTGACCAACGATACGAATGTTTCAAACGTGTACCACTAATAGAATAACAATTTGGCATTTATAATTTTTCGCACAAATTATGTAAAAGCTTACAAGGCAGTCCACAGCCTTCCAAACGAACTGAACGAATGTGTGTGCAAGGTACTATCGACTCAGTTGTGCACAAACTAAAGATTATCCTGTGATTATCCTACGATTATCCTGCCATCAGACAAGCTTCGGTCCATTCGAACACTCTGATGTAAGTGGAAAACTACTTTTCAAGTTTAAGGAATTTACTGTCACTGCTGAGAATAATGGTGGAATTGATAGCTAGTGGGTTGATATGTGCGGTATACGGTGGTTCACCGATCTTGAAATTTAGGCCACAAAAGTCTCATCACCAAACGAGGTAACATCATCACTGTTTAAAACCTTATGCCCACAGAGATGAAAACTGTGGTTGGTGAAAGTTGGTGAACAATGGTAAGATGATTTTTTGACCTGAAATCTGAGTGGCTACTTCGTGTTGTCGTTGATGTTTTTATGTAGGATTTGCTGAACCACATTTGTTTTTTTGCCATTTTACCTTGAATCTGATAAGTTATTCATAGGAACATTTGAAAATTAGACGGCGCAGAATTAACTGTCGTCGAATTCTTACATAAGCCAGTTGTCAATTGTTAATCTTCGACCATCTCGTTGATGTGTTCCTGATTGTTCATCCCTTCGTGTGTTGGCGTTTGGGCGTGGCATCATTTGTGTTTCCTTAAGTCTCTTCCTTGCCTTGGTTCGTGGATTTTGTCTGGTGCGATGTGATTTTTTTTTCTCAAGCCAGTCAAAAAAATACGATGTTCCCGTTACCACAGATTTCTACGGTTTTTCGTGTGGTCATCGAGGACGGTGATAAATGAAAATACTTCACCTCTGCTGATGGCTAATTCATATTCATTTAATCACGTGGATAGCTTTAGTTCGGTTTGAATGACGTAATGTTCGTCACGTTCGTTACCACGTTCGTTTACCACATTTCGTTCATTAGCTGACTTGAGTTGTCCTTATAGTTGAGATGATATTTTGCTGGTTTTTATGCTATATTGATGCCATATGTTCCCCGAGTTCTTATTATTGCTGATATGTTTTTGGTAAACAGTAGAATGATCAAGTTGGCCATTAGTTTTATTGGGTTCACTTTTCTCATTTTTTTACAATAGACTGCCCCAGATGAAACTCCGTTTACATCCGTTACGGAAAAATACCTGACAGATACAAATTTCTCCCTCTTTCTAAGTTCTGCGGCGCTGCAACTTATTTGCGCTCCTCTAAACACAGTTTAGGTTTGGTTTTTGTTGAAGGTTTGTTCAATTATTTTGTCTCTTTGCAGGATTCACATTCAGTGGCCAAATATACGAATGAGTGAATACAAGAGGATCTTCCATAGTTAGATTCGTCACTGAACCAGTGAAAAAACTCTATTAAGGAATAGCAAAACAACTTTTTCCCGTAACAAATTTGAACAGAGAAGTCACAAGCAGTGTTTTGCACGTTGTATCTCTCGAGGATACTTCGCCATATCTCATGAGGTACATACTGCAGTACGCCGGCTTATGTAGCATAGTTCAGTGGCATGGTGAAGCCACAAAACAAAATCAACAACCACACGCATACTCATACACATCAATGCACACCAGTAACCAGGCAATCTGGCACCGATGAACAAATATTTCTGTACACACACGGGTGGCTTCCATTTCTCAATTGCTACTTGCAATGCGAACTGGAGTGTAATTCGAATTTCATTGCGTAACATACAGGAAATGCCTTCTCTGGGTTCAGTTGTGGTCAGCAAGTCAACAAGTGTCGAGCGACCGATGATGCAGGCTCCCTGTGAATTTAGAACTCTGAGATGCGTTAGTCCATCCAATAAAAACAGAGTATATATATATATCGCTAGATGTTAACAATTCGGTTTGTTCTCATCTGTCGCCGACATGAAACCAGCAAATTTTATACAAACTGCGCAAAGCAACGAGAATTGAACGAACGAACGATGTGGTTCTGACCTTTCACGCGCTAACAGTGTCACGTTCTGACTTCAGTCTGATACTGTGGTATTCATGAGCGTTTCGCGAACCCAAACTCGGATATGTCCGTTAATTTGACTGTGTAAATAGCTCTTCGTTCTACCCATTTATGTGGCCCGGCACTCACGCCAGAATTCATGAATGATGTACGATATGGCATTAAGTGATAGCGGAGTTTTCGTGGTGGTGTTGGGATTCGGGTGGGAGCGAACAGCATAATAATTTGGGCTGCGTAGAACGTGCGCCCGGTAGGTGCTATGGAGCGGGTTTTCAAAACAGTGGCAACGTCATCACTCTTGCATAACAAACGGTGATAGGCGTTTAGTTTGGGAGCTGTAGAAGATATCACGGCAGCCGGCTTTTGTTTGCAGAATTCCTCCACAAATGCTGGTGAATAAACATCTCTTTCGAGTGTGGTTCTCAACAATGACATCTCTCCGATCAGTGTCTCTCTCGAACGGATTCGTCTTCCAAGGCAGAACAGTGTACTCATCAGACCACGCATGTGCTAGATGTTCATGCGAAAAATTAACCGAAACCTATGGGAACGATACATAGATGGAACATTCGTAATATTCTAGCATTCAAGAAGTTTGTTCGAGAAGTTTGATTTAATTTCGCAGCAATCAATCCCGAAGTCAGCCCAGACATACGGATTTTTGCTCCCGCTAAAAAAAGGTATTCATGCTTCTTGTGAAAACATGTTAACAACTGATCGTACCGCGGCATTCACCAGAGTAACCGGCTACTACTTTAATCGGTTACCATGTCAGTGGGTGAAGTGTTAATTTCATGGAGTTTTGAGTTTGAATAGTAGTTTCCTGACTCTCTAGCCAATGTTACTGCCTACTCAACTGATTTAATCCCATTAGTACAACATCTGACAGGACTATGGGAGGAGCTTTCAGCCACACCCAGTATCATACAGATGTCTTGATTGAAAAGCAACACATGGAAAACAAAGTTTAGGGATACTGTTTGCAATTGCATCCACAATGAGACAAATCTCGTTAAGAAACCCATTCAGCCATGTTTGAACCCAATCCATTCATTGAATAAATTGGGCTACCAGGCTAGAAATTCCGTTTACCTCGAAATGTAAAATCACAACCTACCACAGACTGCAACTTCTTAAGGCATTTCTAGAGCTGCATCAGTCTAACAATTTGTTGAGACAGCGTTAGACTTCAAAGACGAACTATTCGTTCTCTTCGTGTCTAGTGCTTTCCAATACAGTCAGAGGTATGTATTGTACATTTTGTCAGTTTGTTCGACAGGAGCTTCGCCTCTCAGAAACAGCCAGTCCGCCGTACTCACTGTAAAAGTTGCATAAGTAGGCTGACCATTCGCAACAAATCAGTGTTAGAGAGAATGCTGTCTGGTCACCGTCCACTCCTGTGGAACGTAGTTAAGAACGAGTCGTTTGGTTTATCCATGATGGACACAAACGCTACAGTAGTTATTCCGGATGAGGTCGTAGCGAACAAGCATGAAGTTCAAGCGGGGTGGATAGACAAGTTCAATCGTAAGCTGGACGATCGTGGGATTTAAGCAGTGGCCCGTTCTTTATTCCTCAACCTCTGATTACTCTATTCTCTTCCAACTTTCCAAGGATTCATATTCATATCATCCAGATCCAAAGCGGGCTTCTAAGATTTATGGTCTGGATTTTACAATGTAGCAGGAGTGGTCCTTCTGCTTCCTGCCCTAGTAACTGCGGTCACCAATGAAGTTTCGCCCATACTGTTCAAAATCAATGGATCACACATGAGGTGTACTGTGGTCGGTATAACCACGTGGATAAGTATCTTGTGAAACCACTAAAGGATAACGGTTAGGCAGCCAAGGAGGAATTGTTACTACCGACGCCAACCCCGTTCAATAAGCCCGGCCAGATTACGGTTTTAAGACAAAAAGCCATGGCACCTGATGATGATAGATGGATATTTCTATGTTTTACCATTTTTCGACCGTGTTTGTCCTTTTATGTGATCAATGATTTCTGTTAACTGCTCAGCCTGGGATTCCTGAAATCTTATGATACATTTATGCATGTGACTTAGCGTTAACATTTACTTTTTGTCTAGGATGCGCATCACTATGAAAGTAAATTTCACGATCTCTATGCTTGAGCACGGACCATGCTGTCACTCTGGGGCTCTGAATAATCGCTGTTTGTGCTAGACTGTTAAATTTTTGTGGATTCGGGGTGACACATTTATTTGATGTGTTGACTGCTCTTATCACTGTCACGAAGGGGAGATATCATTTTAAAATGGTTTAAGACGATTACCCTCAAATCAAAACTTCACGACCGGCTTTTTCATTGTGTTGACCAAGAAGGTAGAGACAAACCGAATGAGGTCATCAACAGACAATCTTTTGTATTACGAGACGAAGTTCTTGTCAGTTTGATACTCACTTCAGGCTGCCTATCCTTGAAAAGTCCAAATAAATGAAAATCAGTCGTGATATATCTTTTGATAGTGAGCATCGAAATGCATTACAAGCACCACTTTGGTCTCTTGAGGCTGTAACGAGTGCAAACTACCAACACAAGACTACGTCTATTCACGTTTACGGGCATAAAATAATCTATAGCACAAAAACAGCGAAATTTGGTCATTTGGTCATTAGGGTCATATAAATACCAGCATTTTGAAAAAGACCAATAATAGCATGTAAGATATCTTGCACACTGACATTTCGTTCGCACCTTATCGGCTACTTTTGCGAAATTAACATTCACATTATATAGTGGTGGAGCAAGCAGCTAGACGAAATCGATCTAGTCATGTCTAATACAGTCAGTCAGGTGACCAAAGTGGAAGATGCCAGATGCGTTGTCATTTTAATCAGTGGAAATCGACGTGAATCTTATTAATTCTATTTGATCCATATGAATTTTCTAACTATATCTCACAACTTTCATTTAATCTGTATGAATTTATAACCATCTCTCTTTGGACTCTTATTAGCGTTTTGACTCACAGCAGTTCTACTTTATGTTCAGGTTAATGAGTACTCTTCTAATTTGGTCATCTGACTGACTGTCTCAGTCATGACTGGATCGATTTCGTCAAGCTGATTGCTCCCTCACTGTATAATGTGTGTGTTAATTTCGCAAAAGTAACCGATGAGATGCGAACGAAATGTCAACGCGGAAGACATCTTACACGCTATTATTGGCCTTTTTTAAGTTTATCAGTGGGAACCAGCATTTTCTGACCAGTTCGTTTGAAGTACTCATGGTTTCGATGTCTTCCTGCCAGAGAGAGAGAGTATCAACCTGACTTTTTTCAATAGCCTTTTCAGTCCCTTCTTTCAGTACAACATCCATCTTGAAGGTGGACGAAAGTTCTTTGAACAAATCAATTAGAACGTAGTGTCAGAGTCCAAACTGAATGCTGATTATTCTGGTTGTCTGCATGACCTCTGAGACAAATAACAAAATTGCGATTGGTCCAGAATTGATGTGTTGGCCGGTATTTTGAACACATTCCATCTAAGAAAGACCGATTAGAGAATGCAAACAACAACCTCGGTATCTCTGACACACATTCGTCTTGTCTCATTGGGTTCGTTGCCGACGTCCGAAACGGATTAGCCTGTCGTAGTCATCGAAGCCAAAGGATGACCGCGCTTTAAGCCATCACCTCTAGTTGCTTGCGCTGCACTACTTGCGGCTCTACTCACACACTACTTATCCGGTGTAAACCCGAAGGAATAAGACCAATAGGTTTGTGAGTGAGGCCTTTGCGTCCAGCCGGTCAATGCTGGTTAGCCAAATGAGTGTCTAGTACGAATAAGAAACCCTTATCTCTCGGAAACTAAACACAGAGAGCGCAAAGATAAGATCTAAGTTAAAGAGAAAGGTGTGAGAAGTGTGTTACAAGAATCATTTCAGTATACCAGTGCGTGTTAGTGCATTCCCAAGAGGATAAAGCTGGAAAACGAAAGTCAAAGTTGAACTTTAAAAGGATCAAGCAAACGTCTCATCATTCAATACACCAACAAAGCTCAAAAAAGAATAGGTAGAAGACCGCAGATACTGAAGTTTCTGAAAAGGGGAGCGGACTAGTTGCCGAACAAACATGTTCTTGGTGGATGCAATCATTAACATAAATCAAACTGTTATACTGATACAAACAATTCAAGCCTAACGTACTCGTCGTCCTTTCGTCCACGGTGCATTCTGAGTAGGTTGGAGATCTATTAATCTCAATCGGCCAGCGCATTCGTGGTCGCACATATCGCAGCGCAATATAGTCACGTCTCCACGACCTATTGCACCCATGGTTCCCTTGCGTACCGCGCGCTTTTGTTCCCGTCCGCGTAATAACTGCTCACTGAACTCGCGGACATCCGTCCGAATCGTGTTTCTCCAGGCAGTCTGGTTCAATGCTAAGCCCTCCCAACATCTGAAATCAATTTTACAACGTGGAAGACTTACCTGCACAGCATCCTGGTATCTGAGCTTTGGACCACCAGGATTTCGCTTACCTGATCTCAGTTGTCCATACAGCACCTGCTTCTAAATACGGTCATCGTCCATCCGACGGACGTGACACAGACAAAGAAGCTGATTCAACATCAGCAAGGCTTCCATCCCGTTCATGTCCGCTCGCCGCAGTACTCCAGTGTTCGGAACCATGTCCGACCACCGAATAACGAAGATGAGTCTCAGACATTGTAAGTGGTAACGGCCCAGATAGTGAACGTTCCGTTGATACAATGTCCACGTTTCACCACCGTACAGCAGTATAGACAACACCAATGAGCGCTAGACAAATAGTTCAGTACTACGCTTCGAGCTGTGTTTCTTCCAAACACGTCTTTCAAGACGTCCGAAGGCAGAACTAGCCCGCGCTACACCAGCTCTTAACTCGTGGTGCACAGATAGATCGGTAGACAGATTGTTATCCAAGTAGCAGAAATCTATGCAGCTGTGGACAACATCTCCATTAACACGGATTTGGCGTGAAGGTGCACAAACAGCACCTCCATCCGGAGAAGGCTGAAAGAAAATATCTTACCTGTGTTGATGTCCAGTCCGAACTTGGATGCCGCGGTCATGACAGCCTTGGCCAATCGCTGTAGTTCGTCCACGCTGTGTGAGAACAACGCGCCCTCATCCGCAAATAGAAGCATGCGCATCGTTGGAGGTATGTAACCGGGTTGTAACGACGAAACGTCGAATGTTCAGTAGAGGCCCATCCGTTCGGTACTTTAACTCAACGCCGTCCTCTCTAGAATCCTCGAAAGCAAGTGTTAGCATGTCAGTCAAATATAAACTAAATAGGGATGGGGCCAGGACACAACCCTGCTTCACGCCAGTGACAATGTGAAAATCATCAGAGGTCGATCCACACGATTGCACCTTCGCCCTCATGCTCACATGAAACAATCTAATGAAATTGACCAACTTACCAAGCGCCGTTCACAACACCTCGCGGCTCAGGCACTCGAATGCCTCCGTGAAGCCTACGAAGACGGCAAACAGGGGCTGATTACGTTCCCGGTACTTCTCCTGAAGCTATCGAGCAGCGACCACCGGGTCCATCTTAGTTTGATTCGCCCGGAGTCCGCATTGCTCTTCAGGAACATTGGCCTCCAACACATCTGTATTCATCCGGTTCGGCAGGATTCTGGCAAGCACCTTGCCTGCGCAGCTCAGTAGACTGACGCCCCGATTGCTGTCAGGGCATTGTTTACTAGCCTTACCTTCGAACTAAGGTACTATCAGAGCATCCTCGAAATCCTATGGCATCACCTCCTGCTCCCAGATGAAGTGAACCAGCTGGAGCAGTGCACGTTCCATCACTGGTCCGCCATTCTTCACAATTTCGCCTGGAAATTCATCTTCACCTGCAGTCTTGCCGTTGAGAAGTTGACCAATTCTCCCAGCAACTCTAGTAAATCCGAAGCAACAGCAAGCGAACGTTTGATGTATTGTTGCGGCAGGCTGTTCACAGTCACGCAATCACTGGTTGCAGGACGGTTTAGTGGGCAACCAAAGTGTCTGCGCCAGACCTTCATGATGTCCTCTGGCTGGATGCACGAACGGCCGGTGTCCGCGTGTACCAGTGCTTTAATAGACTGGTTGGATGGACAGAATACTGGTTTGAGTAAATCGTAGAACTCCGTATGTTATCAACCGTCTGCTTCATTCACCAGCTGTCCTCTATTCCGCGAACACGCTCGGCCAGTTGACAGCGGTTACTTCGGAAAGTCGCCTTCTTCGCTTCATTGCCCGGGCCCACTGTGGAAGCAACAGACGCGACGTTCTTCTCTCGCACCAGTTCGGCGGTAACCGCCTTGTTGTCGTAAAGCCAGTCCGGACGTTTCTGGCGCTTGATGCCAATCGTTTCGGTAGCTGCCGTCATGATCCCTTCCTTGATTAATTGCCACATATCCTCAGGGGTAGTGGATACAGGAACGTCGTGTAGACAAGCGGCAACTACACACTGGAAAGCAGTCTTCGTCTCGTAGTTTTCCAATAGTTTGGTATCTAAATTTCTGTCGTTGTATGGAAGATCTACAATAGACAGACTTGCGTACGTGGGTAGATAATTTAGTCCTGGCCAGTATATGATCAGTGCTACATTCAGCCCTGCGCATCACTCGCGTGATACGCACTTCAAGAATGTCGCGCTGTCGCACAATTACGTAATCAGGCAAGTGGTGATGACCGCTTCGTGAATGGCTGCACGTCGTGATATCGCTCGCATTCAGCTGGAATCGGATGTTTGCGATAGCCAGCTCGTGAGTAGCACACAGGTGGGGCAGACGATCACCGTTCTCGTTTACTGAACCAATGCGCTGGGTTCGTGAACTCCTGGCCAAGCTACCGAGTCGCGAACGACTCGATCGTTCAAGTCACCCAAAATAAACAGTCGATCAGTCACCGGCACCGACCGGATTGTGACGGACAGTTGATCATAGAACTGGTCCTTTTTATCATTAGTTTGATACATAGTTGGACCATAAACACTAGCACACTTACCTCGGCCGAGTCGCA
This sequence comes from Paragonimus heterotremus, assembly GCA_013368495.1. NCBI lineage: Eukaryota > Metazoa > Platyhelminthes > Trematoda > Plagiorchiida > Troglotrematidae > Paragonimus > Paragonimus heterotremus. The sequence continues at coordinate 38,863 of LUCH01000267.1, read as the reverse complement.
GGCTGATGCCGTGCGGTTCGCCCATCATCAAAGCGTTGATGCTATCAGCAACTGCGAAGCAGACACCATGCTCCCGAGGGGCGTCTGTTGGGTAACCTATCCAGTAGACGGTGTAGCCGAAACCTGTTTTTCTAAACTTACCTTGGTCCGCAAGTCTAGTCTCGCTCAGGTCTGCTACGTCGGTTCCATAGCGACGCGGTTCCATCGCGATCAGTGCAGTGCGCCGTTCTGACCGTCCTTTGGAGCTGCAACGATCCAAAAACGTGCACACATTCCTTGCTACAGCACAGAGCGTCTAGCGTCCCCGGGCTTGTTTCGGGTTGGTCTTCGAGTAACTGAAACTTTAGTGAGCATTATCTGCTCGGGGATTAACATTGGGAGGATGGTATGAGAGTGTGTTTGACAGTAGCATATTTTCGCTTATCCACCCTGCCATGTGCAGCAGATTGGGCGAACCGGTTTATACTGCGCAACGGCCGATACAGTATGACATGTGGTTTATTTTGTATGATCACCGTTTTTGTGGGCATCGGATACTGCCAGGAAGCCCAGACCCAGACAGGAGAACGATTAGAGCCTTCAACCAAAGCCTTTGGCTCAAAAGCCTGTACCGCAAGGCAGCAGGTGACACACATGCACACATACACATCATCAACCATCTAGAACAGGCTCAACAGTCACAGCCCAAGACATTCGGCATAGTCACACAGATAATACTGCACAGACAAACCAATTACACACAGAGAGAATCAGATAAGGCACAAAAGAAAATAACAACCCGAACCAAAACACAACGCATTTACACCATACACAACGACCGCCCCACAACGAACCCTTTTGCCTTTCGTCTGGCTGCTCCCCTTTGGCCAATCTAACATGGTTGAACCTGCAATGACCGATGTCGCAGTCAGTACACCCCTCCGGATCAAAACAACACAAAAGCATGACCATCGCACTAAGGTAGCAGAACACGTCAGCGGGTTAGTGAGATGAGGGCATACAGACCTATGGACACACAATACGGCGTGTGGCATACAATCAAAAGTTTTAGTGACACCTACATTGCTGATACTGGGAATGGATTCTGGATCTGTGGGGTTATCAGTTACTGTACCCAGACACTGGTTACCAAGAAGGATTAGAGTCTCCTTACTAGGGACGGCCATTTAACCTGTGCTACGCAACTGAGTCACAGCTTGACGGTGTTTACTGCTGTAAACTAAAGTGCTGTTCCAAATTTTCCATCAACCTCTTTGTTAATCTCTGCCTTTTACTAGTGTCTATTGTTTAATACACCTTTTCACCCAGTCATTTTTTAATTCATTCTGGGGAGGATTTCTTACGACAAACTCCAGCGCACGAATTGTCCGTCGTTTTTGGTTAAGTGAGCATTCATAGTTGTACCGTACGGCTTAGAACTTCAGTAAGGTGGAAGCCAATTCCCTGATAATTAACGTCAGTCACATGTATGTTCAGTAAGAAACTTGCAGAAGCAGGCGTGCACACGACACCATTAAGTGGCAAGCAGGTTATCAGTAGTTGCTAGATAATTCAGACAGGTGAATAAACGATCAACTTGCGCACTGCGTCATACGATTTCAGGAGAGTCAACAGTGGCCGGTCTAGGTTGACTTCGGCGTCCATCCCTTGTCAGGATTTTGTTGCACCAAAAACAGGACTGTCTTTCTACAGCTCCTAACCATCAAAGTTCCCTCACCTCGTTGGGCAGAGATGCGAGAATAATGTACGGACATTTAACAGAAGGTACAACAATACACGATTCCCGCTCGTCCAACTTCAACGCCTTACGTCTCTGTGAAATCTATGGTTCAGAAAATTGATCGAATTCGACAATTTATTTGCTCAGGTCATCACCATTACTTAAGAAGATGACCGCAACATATCTGTTTTAATAAAACACCAAAAGAGTGTGATGGATTTTTCGTGATAAAATCGGCTGAAGTTGGACGCAATAAATCCAGTATAATAAATGCTTTCGCCTTCAAAATGTTCGTCATATGGCCCTAGCAAATCTGTAACACAGTAGTGACATAGTTCAGCGGAGAGGTCGGCTGATAGTTTTACGATAACCATTCGTGTCAAATTGGAATCTATGTGCAAACAAAAGCTGTTTTTATAAATTGAGTGTCATTCATGTTTGCTCACATTCAGAAAAGCATTTCATCTCGTTTACTTCACGAATAAAAACTAGTTCTAGGTTTCTGTCTTGTTGGAGAAAATCAGCAGTGCAAGAAAAGTTTGATTTATATTTTACTGTTGTATTCAATTAGCAATGAAGCTGGTCATCATCCTGTTGACTGGACGTCAGTATGACTTTCATCACATCTACCGTCAAATCTCTCCTACTACAGGTTTAATTGATCACTTGTTTCACATATTTGAACTCGTTGCACAAATATGAAGGATCGAAATACTGATACTCAACATATGCCAGAATGGTACAACCAGGAAGGAGTTGTTTGAATGTTGTAGATTTTCCTAAGGAAACAAAAAGAACAACGTCAAATTGATGAGTCCACCTAAGAAGATTTTTTTGCCGGAAACGGTTAGTAAAGAATGCGTTTTCCAATACGCTTCAGATTCAGTCATACCGTCCTTTGACACGCATTTGAATACGTGATTGAAGATAATTCAGCTGAGATCACCCATTGGTCATGTAGTGCATTCTTCAGATCTGCCAAATAATTATATAATTTAGCAGCTGTATTCACTTGGTGAATAATAGGCTATAACGTTTTCACTCTGGACTTGTTAGAGACTATAGACTAGTCCGTTTAATACGTGTATCCCACCGAGGTGGATTTTACTTTTTGTGTTGGTTATGAACGTACCGCCTCGTTGGAACTAAAGTCCTACTTGTATTGGTCGGAAAATAAGATCCTTCAATGCGTCACGTAATACAAGTAGAACATTCACATGCACAACTATGAATATACCACAAATTACCGTCGTGTTCTAATATAGCACAACAGTGTGTTTTAGAGATCGCATAAGTACAACCTCTATACACATCGTATTAATCGGGATATACGGGTTTGTTTACGAGTGACGAAGGTCGACTTTCTGACTATTACAACTTCAGCTTGAGACTGTGTTGTAATATTCGCTGCACGGTTCTTGTCGAAAAGCTAAAAGCTAAGCTATTTATTGCTACGGAACAATTTCTGCGTTAAATTGTGTTCTATTCGAGTGACTGTGTAACTTCTACACTAAAATAAAGTTGTCTATCGTGTTCATTTTTATCATCTTTAACATGTAGTGTTGGGTCTGTGAGAACCGTAAGAACGGTGAAATTTAACTTTAGAACTGCTACATTATTTCCTGTAAGTCCAAGTTCATTTAACTGGGGGTCAAAATTATCAAACTTGTCGGAAGTTTGGTAGTGTCAACTGAATCATGTAAGTCTTGTGATCAACAAACTATCAATTAAAAGGATTGTAACACCAACAGTTTTAAACTATAGATTTGCATAAACGAACCACAATAAGTAGTCTTCCTTTAGAGAACTAATATTTTACTACTGTTTGACGAGACAAGCTAACTGAAAACTTCATATGAACGGCATTCAACTGGAGTGGATCAATACCTAAAATAGAAACCTCAGAGGTACACTAAATGGTTCCTGTGACGTAGTAGATATTCAAACAGTTATAATCAAAACTGATGAATGTATATAAGTAACACCAGTAACTGTTAACTGATGATATAAGCGGCTGCATTCATTTTGTCAGTCAGTCACTGTTTACTTATCTGCTCACCTATGTCAAAACATCAGTAATTTGAAAGTCCAGTAGAACAACAACCACAGTGTAATTTATGAGTAATCGAAGATTCTTATTAAACGTGATTCAGGAATACTTTCAGAAAAATATGAATCGGAAACACATTAACAAGTTGGATCCATTACCAGGTGTTGTGCATTGAACGCATCCGAACATCCCGTTTATTAGTTACTTTCTATTGGTTGAAAATATTTGCTGAATAAAAAAGGAGAAACAACATTTTCGTCTTCGCGGATTGGTCAAGCGTCCAGTCCACTTGCCAGATTATTCCAAGTGGTTAGAATGATTATATATGCTGTCGATGTGTGGAGACATCCAGGAAATCCACCGAACCAGTCTTTACAGGTAAGTCTGCGTTAATCTTCGGTGTTTCCTCTGTTGTAATACATGTAAAAATATTGAGGTTATGAATAAGGTTGAATCAGTTGTTTGAGGCAACTGTTACTTACCTGCCACTGATCTGTTCACATTCATGTTGAAACGACTAGCCTTCCCTGATACCTTCTCCGTGGATTGTAGGCTGTATGTTATGACATGGATCGTAAAAATACACGTCAAAAACAAGACTTTAGACTGAGTCAAAACCAAAGGCATTCGTTCGTAAGATATTGTATTGTCGGTGCCCCTTGACAAAATGAAATTTCACCAGAGGTGCTTGTGAACTGACGAAAGAAACTTGCTTTTTGTCGTTAGGCAGAAATTTTACTAGCGGAGAAATATGAAGTAGGCTTCATTAGACTGTAACGTCTTACTAACAGTCAGAATATTGAAAGAGATGTGGCATCTGCTCGTCTCCCATAGATTTTACCGATATGTGCACCCACTTGCAGAATCCGAGACCAGGGGTACAACAAGTAGCCAACAGTTACAGTGTCACACTGTAGGAATGTACAAGGAACACGTTGATCAGTTCCATTTGAAGCTATAGCTGAGTCAAACCAACATCAGACGTAATGCACTAGGGCAGTTGACGTATCAGTTCCTTAACTACACTCAAGAGAAATTCAGATATACGGTACTTAGACAGATTGTTTCAAACAAACACAGCCGTCCGCGGCCTCAACAAGAATCAACAAACCAGAACAGCCGGCATTACTTCACGGAATATTCCGTTTACTTAACACGGCAGTTGAATCAGAAATAAGGAAACAAAGGTCGTACAGAAGGTTGAGGTATATAGGGAATAACAAGAGAAAGGAGTGACCCGGAGCCTGCAAATAAATATACTCTTAGGAGTCAGTAGAGAATGTAGAAGTATATGTAGAAAGATCCAAACAAACAAGGTTTGATTAAATCAGACAGGATTGTAGATAAGATAATTTTACACACTGTGAACTAGTGAGAAAGAGTGAACTCAACACACACTAAAGTATGCCATGATAGACGTTCTGCGAATGCGGCAAACGGTGCAATGTCATCTAAAAACAAGCGGGAAAAAAGCGGTTAACAGTATACCTAGCGAGGAAGCATAAGATCATTGATAATTTGACTGTCAAGTTGAGATGAAATTGAGATTTTTATGGACTGGACATGACACAAGTTCTTCTGCTTCTGATGAAATCACGGCTTACATGAAGTGGTCACATCAAACTACTCCCAGAATATTCACCAGGTCACAGTCGACATGAGGGCGGGTTATGTACGTGGTGGGATATTGATTCCTGTTCACAAACAAACGCAGCAACAGTTGAAATTGTTGTGATTGATACGACAGGGATTGTCTAACAGGGTGGGCAAAGAAACCTAAACTGAGAGCTTGTTACCCCACACAAAACTGGCTGCACACTCGCTTGAATGGTGGTGGTTGTAGTATATTGTAAAAACGAGAACAGGGTGATGATTGTACCTTGTAGGGCATCGTAGTCAGTATTGATTTGTGAGGAGGTTTGATCAATCAATGGGATAGACTGATTCCGATCTTGGAGTTGTTCTACATAGGATTGGCAGTTGAGATTTGAATTTCAGATTTGCTTAGACAGATCAAAGTTGGCACTAATAAATAGTGGTTCCAGGAATATCAACGTTTTCTATGAAACACGTGATCAGATAGCTGACAGATTCATGTCCCGTGATCAAAATCAGTTGTACTCCTGTGCGATGATTACCACCCACTCGATGCCGCTAATGGTTTATCTGTCCAGGGAACTGAGTGACAACATTTTTGTTTATACGTGAATTGTGATGACATAATGGATTGAACCAGACTAACGACAAGATCTGTGTTTGAGAAACGATAAGAGAAATGACTTGCGTCCCTCATGCCCACCTCAGTTTCCACTCGCGAACATATTAGTCTCTGGAAACGTTTCATATTACATAGAATGTAGGAATGATTTCACAACCTTGACCCCAATGTTCTAATCAGTCTAAACTGTAGTACTTCCCGTTGGTTAACACCATTTTCCTATCAGTTTTAACGCATGCTGACAATTTAAGTTCTTGAGATTAGTTAACTACCTCTTCTGACAACTTGGAAGCCTCGTCGAACTGTTGAGATTCACAGGTTGGATAAAGCAGTCTTAAGGTTTACATTTTCAGAATGTTGGCTCAACCTCTGATATTTGGTGTACAACAGAGGAAAATTATGTATGGAACAGTGGCAATAACGACACCGTCGACAAATTGAATTTGACAAAACCGCGAGCAGTTTATTAAAGAAGATATGGACCCGGTCATTTAGGGGATAGTAAAAAGCGAAAAGTCTCAACGTTAATGTGAGGCTGACATTTACAGAATCTTCGTGCCTTGTGACATAGGTAAAATTATGTGTATCTTATACAAAACACATTGTTTGGACTATCGTTTGAAATTCTTTATCAGAAAGCTCGTTCCCGTGAGTCATCAGTGTGCAACTGTTGGACGGGTTATAGGTTACAGTGGTGTTTAATCGTGTGACTTCTTGGTATGACTGAACTGAAGTGATTTACTAAATTGCCCGACCGCATGCTAACTTCATATTAGCCCCGCATAGTTCCGTCAGTTTTTATCGAACTCACTAAATGGTATTAATCCACAGACTTAAACATTCTCAGAATAAATTCTTCGGAATATTGACGTCTGTTGAACCATTCTATTAGGTCATATTGTCCACGTTCTTTTACAATCTTTCTGCCTACCAAGATACCTGGGCCAAGAGGAAAGAAACACAGGTTAGGTTTTTCGGTGCGTTGAGGGCTGGTCTGTACAACTTTGTCTAAAATAGGTTTTGATGTTTGTTTATCTGTGTTCAGAAACATCAAGCCAAACATCTGTGATATAATATACACCAAATTAGGTGGAATCTAGTACCAGTTCAAACGATTTGTAGACAAGAGCACGTGCTAACTAATAACTTTAGTTGCACGGCTAGAATAGATAAATTCATCACCAGTACTCTGAAGAGTTTTGAGCAAAGGTTTTACTTTTTTTCGTTAAACCTAGACAAATCACTACGCTGGTGATGATATGGGGGAACAAGTGAGACTCGATATGGTCATTTGTAAAGCACTTGTGTTGTCTGATGCTCGAAATGAAATTCCAAGTGAACCTAAAGGACTGAACAGAGATTACAGATGACGAGAAATGCGATAGGAACCCAAGCAACAGAACAAAGTCAAACTAAATCAATCACCCTAGTTGCTCAAAATCTAACAGTTAATGTCAGTTTCACCTTTCCGAACTGCCACCTTCCTGCAATCTTTGAATAATGCTTCAGCCGAAATCTGAGGACAGTATGTTGTCATACTCAAGCATAACATTAGCTCAATGTTCCATCAGCTGGCTCCAACCGTCATGGTCATAACTGGTTACGTGAGTACTTAGTAAGTTGAACTATGAACAAATAATGTTTGTGAGACATGCAAGCTTTTCTACTGAAGGAAAGGATCAGTAGGCGAGCAAAAATAAACCGGGAATATCCAAAGCTAACATCACCTGGTTATCCTAAAATGATGTTATGAGAACATTGCTACTGGAATTACGCAGATGAGAAATACACGAGTAATCGCTGTTTAGTTTGACGGTTCCTGTATCACCCATGCACCGGCGAGCAGGCCTGCTTTAAACTTACAGTGTTTTCGTGAAAGTTAGCAAAATAAAACAAGTGGTTTTCAATTCATTTATTCCACCAGATATATAAAGTATGAAATTTCACCTGTTTCCAACATCTGTTAAACTGATTGCAAACAAAAAGCGGTCAAACTTAAATGAAGCCAACAGATTTGAAACTTACTTTTCAAGGAAACCTCTGGACGAGTTTGCCGTATATTTCTTCTATCGTAGAAATGTTCGATCGAGGAAAAATAGTCTAATTAACTGGTCCATGTATGTGGTACTCCATAGTCTCAAACATGTCGTAAAACTTCAGTCATACCATTTGCCGCTTTTCGTATTTCTCATCAGGCTTTAAAGCAAGTTTACGTTTCAACTTTGTGAAAATTGAAACAGCTGAGTAAAATTCCCTTATCGAGATGATCGGGCAACCTGATCATTACTCACAAGCGAAAGTGGTTGAGTGTTCACATATGATAATTCAGTCATGCCTAATTTGAGAGCACGGACGGAATGGTCAACACCGTTGCCTCAGGAACAGCGTGATCGCCGTTTTAACCTTAATCGGATATGCACTATTAACGAGTCTAATGTTTCTTCTCAAAAGTTATACACTAAAATTCAACGAGAATGCTACAGTTACGGTAGCATAGAACCTCATACAAAACTAATATACAACCAAAATCCACTTCTATTTAATATTGAAGTGATTCCGGTATTTTACAAAGTGGACGAACATCTAGAAAAGATAAGATGGTACTCTTTTCTATCTCATTGGTAAGTCTAATGTTCGGGTATGTACAAAGCCGTCATCTAATAAAATCCGGGTATCGTCACAATCTTTGGGCAGAGAATGATATATCGTGTATGTAGAATTTGTTCATATTACTGCTACTGATTTTCTCAAACGGCCGCGAATAATGCTCGGACACCTTCGTTTCCAGTTAATCGAGTTTGCAAGCCTAGGTTCATTCCTGGTTCCAACGTGAGACTGAACGGGTACGGCACCACTTTTGTGTACCACTGACTTAGCACATCTTAGCAAAACCTCAAAAATTTCTCATTCAGATAGAACACACGAAGAAATCGTATAACAGCACTGATTTCTCTTATCCCGGTATCAAAATTCATGTCTCCAAATAGTTATCTCACTAGCGCTGAGACTTCGTTGTGTCTCAGGACGCATCATGTTACTAAGGAATTCCTAAAACGCAAACTGTGTATTCACCTGTCTTCAGTTGACAAGTCACTCAAAGTTTGTTGATAGATATTTGTAGCCCTTCAAAAGAATTAGTATTGCTGCATACAAATCGAATGATTTCTCACCAGCGAAGTGCGTTTCAAAGTCTGTCAGATGTAAGTTAAAGCTTTTCGATACAGCACATATCTGATCACTAGTGCGTAACGAAAGGTCTGGTAAATCATAAAGAAGTTGAGTGGCCTGTATACACTTTCCAAAAACCTGTCAACGACATCGAAATACTCAGCCACCGTAGAGTTTTCTGTCTCCCGCGTTCAACTTATACGCTCATTGTTGTCCTGAAGAAAGCATTCGACTGAAGTCCAGCAAAGCAAGTGGTTCTGACCGCTTAGTTGTAACCGCTTTTGAAGAACATACTGTTTTTTGTGCAAACCACCTGGTGGGATAACTTATTACTGTCTGACATTGGAAAATTTCCTGCGGTTGGATTCCCCCAAGCATCACAAAAACTTCTAAAAACAAGCCAAATATCCTGACAATCCTTGATGGTCGACGACAAACCGATACCCAAAAATCGGCTTTGTTCTTGTTTGACCTCACCAGGTAGAGGTGGTCTGAGTGGGAGATCGGACTAACAGTCTTTCGAGTTAAAAGCCAATCTCGTCGCCCCGCATAATTGGGACGAAAACATGTTAATATTTTATGGTCACATTTTTTCAAATTTCGTGTATATCTGCGACACTGGAAGTTTTGGAAGACTGACTGGGTCTGAGTGGGGATATGCAAGTGTATCTTCTGGACCACCAGAAATTCGTTCGTCGTAGTTTATACTGGAGGTTTTCATGTTCTCGTTCGTCCGCTTCGTCCCATTAAGCTTTCACTCAAAGAAAAATCTACAGCTCCTTTCATAAGTCCCAGAGAATAGAGCAACACTTCCAGAAACGTTTGAAGGCCAGTAATACTCTTTGTTATCCACAAGTTCGAAATTCAAATATCAACTGTCAGTCCTACATAGAACCACTCTAAAATCGTAATCGGTCGACCACACTTAATGGTCAAATCTCGTCACCAGTCAGTGTTGACTACGATGCCCTACAAGACACAATCATCACCATCTCACTGTGGTTACACGCCTTTCTCAATTTAGTTTCATTGGCTTTCATCCTTCTCATCCAGCTTTAGCGATTGTATAATGTATACGTGAACTATACTTGATCTGAAGAAGTCTCGTATTTCATTGAAAATCATAGACTAGAGGAAGATGGTAGGGTGGGAGGTGTCACAAATGGATCAGCCGTGATACATAAGCTTGCGGGTATGAGGTGGTTCATTCCTCCTCAAGCCTCAAGTTCATCAACACCGCCACCCTCTTTTGGTGGATCGTTATCTGTCTCACCTTTGGGATTTACAAGGACCTATTTGATTTGTTCTAATTTGCCCAAATAATTCGCACGGATAATATGTATTTGTTAAAGTCTGATGAGAATGACAAAAAACTGATGATCTCACAATCAAGTTCCCATGCTGTTATATTTTCACTGCCTTAGTTATAATCCTATTTCTTTTGAGGTGATTCAGTACCCGTCATATGTCAATTCACGTTACACCCGAACGTATACGTGACACAAATATTTACAATATATCGGAGTCGACTCACTAATATTCACGACAAAGGTGTGCCAGAAAACATTTCATGGGTCAGGAACACGATATAGAGAGACATTTAGAATATTCTAATTCCTTTTGCCTTATTCACTAGTTTGTAAATATGCAGTGCGAAGACAATATTTTTTGATGAGGACTCAACAGTTTCATCAGTATATTGTCCTGTGATTTGCTGCTTAGTTCGCGAACTTTACTTGCAGTTATACAAGCAATGATTGTTGTCATGAGACGAGACGTTTGAAGCCTAAACAGCTGTTACTTGTATCAGGGGGCCGGTGCCTGGGTATATGTGATAACAGTCATTCTAAAGCAGTGAAACACTACATGAGAGACAGTGTGCGCAAACTTCAGCATGGAGCCCCTTTGTGAAAAAAGTCCTTCAAAATGACTTGAGAGAACAACGATGAAAAGAATGTGTAAACCCAGGTATTCCGTTAGTTACACTGATCCTTCCGGTCTATTCTTGTCCCGAGGCCATAATTATACGACAACATATTTAGTTGAAGTAGCTGTAGAGAACAAATAGATAGATGTTCAGACAAAATGGATTTTTCAAAGAGATGTGTTTACTTAACAAGCCTGTTGACTATAGTTCACAGCCATACTACCAATGGATTTTGACTGCAACTAAACCATCAAACAGCTGGATACACAGGATTCATAGAATGATTACGTACACATGCCTTGACAATCGCAGTCAATAGATAGATCTAAAAAGCCGTAATGACAACCCGATGAAGTGCTGAGGGAATTTACTGGATCCGATTTCATAGAAAATATAATAGTCAAAAGTGTGATTTTAGTTGATTCCAAACTGATCTCCAAGTCGTGGTCAACGGCTCAAGCCCACATCAATCGTTAGCAAATGCATCTCTCTCCGTAATTGAGTCGGTATCTGTAAGACAGCACGGTTTTGCCGCCCAACCTCAGTTTAAAATGTACTTTTTGTGATATTCAAGCGAGTGGTCTCACATGTACATATTTCTACTTTGGATCTGTTGTTTCCTCTCTATGAACACCTCGCGAAACTAGATTGAGAATAACACGTTGCGAGCAAGTTTTAATACTCTACGTTCCAACCACCTCGAGTGGGCTTCCTCAGGAGTGTTGTAATCGAAATCGATTTTGGTATTAACGAAATCTATTATATTATTCGAAGCAGACGTTCACAGTATGAACAAGTACGCATATTCCATTTTCTGCTGACAACCCCAGAATGTCATAATTTGCCTCGACCTACAATCTTCATTTTAGCAACTCATGGTTTTACAACTTTGAGACAAGCGAACAATTCGGACTATAGTTTATGTACAAGAGTTATTCTAGAAAGTACATACGGTTGTAGGCCAAAACAATCAGTATTATGCTTCTGGTGAATTTTTTATATCACACACGGTTAAAAGTTCAGAGCACTGTTACAGTACAAAAGTATAGGTTCAGTTGGTATTCACTGTGACAACAATTCAGTGAAAATATTTTTAAAGCCAGTTATATGGAAATGCACTATGCATAATCAAAAGTTTCACGTTTGTCGTTCGAACATATACCGGTGAAGTCCGAATTTTCTTCTTTTACGCACAACTCCTCTTAACAGGAGTACTTTTAAAGTGATTATTAGTTTGATTTGGTAAATTAGTAACATATTTTTTGATGAATTAACGAAATCGTTTTGCACCAAGAAACGGGTGGGTAATTAAACTTAACCTTCCGTTTGGTAGAGATGATCATTATCTTGCAAATTACCTTGTAACCGTAAAACACGCAGTAGTTTGAAACGAAGTTGTTGAAATTTCTGTTGCACAGTAATGACAACAAATACTAGTAGATGAATAATAGATGGTGGAAATGGACGGATCTATTATCAAATTATCACACATTGTTCAATGTGGCTTTTGATGGTGGGAGAAAATTATCAAGAGATTATAACTATTGTATCATACTTTAGCTTATATTGTTTGATGTTCATCTTATTCCCAAAATGTTAACTTCTAATCGGTCTTTATTTCAGTACGTGTTAAGACTGTATTCATTTTCACCTGTCATCAGAGCAGTGACAAATGAATGATCTGCTGGAAGACTCTAAATTAGCGATGGCATTCACTACACTGACGGTGTAGTATGTAGAACTTTGCTTAATGTTTTAGTCGAAGAAAATGTATTTGTCTGTTGGATTCTTCTTTAGAGACTTATTTATAAAACCAACGATGTGCAGCCATATAACTTGTGGCACTTCATTCGACAGACTTGATGTAGTCTAGATCAGCTTCGAATGCATCATATTCTGACAACCATGTGGGTGTACACAAAGAATGTTCATTGACCGATACATGGACAGTGTTGTCAGTCATCGCGGACAAAGTGATTGTGTAACAACGATTTTCAAAATACTCACCGAAGAACAGTCACGTTGAACATGTCATCGCTTTAGTTAATGAGTTACATTTCGTAACCATGAGTCCTCATTACGAACAGATCATATTTTTGAACTGCACAGATGCGAAGACAGTGTCTCGTTCATACACTCTCGTTTTCAACTAAAACTGAATGACATTCTGTCGCCAAGATTGTCGGAGATTGGAAGAAACAAACTATGGCTTTGATAGTCACTTATGCCTTCTCAACAATGTTACTAATTGGTGAGATCACTTCACCCAGATACTGGTAGTCTACGGACAGGTGTGAATCAGCATCATTATAAGAGTGTTAATATATCACGACCCAAAAAGTATGGAGAGATTTCGTTAGTATAACTGATCGGTATTGATAGAGTTTGAGAATATTAGCTTTTATTTGTAACATTTGATCATACTTGAATAGATAAACACCTAGTTTCTACTATTTTACAGCAAAATCAACATGACCAACGGACTTCCATTGGTTATTACATTAATGCCGTTCGTGGTGATCATGACACAAGCGCAAGAGTGGTCGCATTTGGAACCGACTCATCCACAACCAAAATTAAATGAATATGATGAGTTCGACAAAACCGACGGGGACAGCGACGGTCGTTTGGGAGTCCTGATAGTCCGGCGACCATTTTATCCCCAACGCTTCGGAAAACGGTTTGAAAATGTATTCGGTAACTAACACTTATGTAGTTCACTCTGCCTGTGGCTTACGCGATGAGCACTTTAAAACGTGCATGCTCAACTTCGATTCATAGTATGGTTTATATGATCTTAAGATACCTTATTAGGTTCGAAGGGTCGTTCATTTTATCCAGGAACGGATCAGTAATGTGAGGATACCTGAGCAAAGCTTTAATGGTGTAGCGTTCTTATTTCAATGTGTTCAGGAAAAATGCTCTTCAAACTGATCCTCTATGGTATCAATGCGTGTTTAGTTGTTGTACTAAGTGTAGCTCAAATGGTCTTCCACAACCACTGTATTTTAACGTCGAAGTAGAAGGCCTTGAAGGTCAACGATTCGTTGAACGCCAATCCCGTAATTTTAGAAAGACTTATCGAGAACGTTCCTAGTTGCACATAAATCACCAACCACATGTTTGAAGCAGTTGTCCCAATACCTTTCACATTCACATTTTCTGAGTGTACAAACAGCGTTGTACGCTTTAGACTCAAGCGTTTTTACTGGCTTGCATTTTGTATGGTGTACAGCAAAGAAGATTGATTAAAAAAAATTTATCTAATAAACAATAACGTTCAACCAATAGTAAATTATGCCTAAAACTGAAAAATGTTTGAACTATAAACGTTTCTGAGATTTTATTGGGGGAGATCTCGCAGACAGTTGGTGGTACAATGCGTGTACTGATAAATAGAATATACTCTTCAACATGTTTGCTTACTAATAAGGTGATTGGTCCCTTATAATATTTCTTCTATTCTGTTTATTCAGTTTTTCACAAGTATCATATAATTCATTAATTATTTACTAAAATAAAGAGACACTAGTCCTTCGAAGCAAGTCAGTGTCTGAATATTTTATCGATGAAAAGTGAATCAACCAAACATCACCTTCAAAAACAGTTTTGAAATCAAATCAGAGTGTGTGTACTGATGTATTCGCTTCAAGCATGTTACAGACGCCTTTTCTGAGGTATGTAGTCAATTTTTCAGACAAGCATAATTACGAACGATCTTCATTCCTATCAGCTTTTAAAATAATTTTTCTCGTATGGGGTGCTCAGAATGCCCTGATATTTCGTCTTATAATGCATATCGAAATGGTTTCATTGTCATACATTGGGTTTTTTAAGTATGTTTTGTGCTTAATATCACATTGGCCCCAGTTTTTTTATACACGTAAACTGACGTTAATTTACTATCCCAGAAAGGGGCCAACATGCAGACATTTACTTTTTATCAAGAGTGAAATTAAACTACGACCAAACTAACAACACGACTGAAGTCATTTTTACCAGGATGTCCCCTGAAAATAAGCTGTGTCCATGTTTTCCACACAGTTCCCAGAAATTCAATTATCCACTGGGTATACCGTATTTCAGTTCTTATTTAAACCACATTCAGGTTGTTTTGAAATCTTTTGTTCTCGACTCATTTTGGATCGTATGTAATCAAATATTTCAAATCAGCGTTGTCATTCAAACAGAGAATAGGGCGGCATGTAAACTTATTGGTTGGTTAAATTGCCTGTGTAAATAAAACGGTTAAGTCTACAATGTTCAGTTTGAAAAGTATGCTGAATCGTGTTTCCATTTTAAATCCTTTCTACATATTGAGTGTTTTGGATGTCCCATCTACAGTCACTAGTAGAACCAGTGTTTATGTTTCCGTGAACAGTAGTTATGCTATCCTCATTACGATGGGCTGAATCAGATTGAGGTAACCATATGCCAAGAACAAGACCACAATGAAATTCATCTCATAACGACATCACGCTGCTCTAGTTTGTCGGTCTGTGTTTCATCTCGGTACTGACCGCGTGTGCACTCTTTGATCTTGTAGCTTTATTCCATGCTTATTAATTAGTACGGTTGTGTATTACTGCCACCGCTGAAAACGACTAAGAATAACAGTGACCCGGACATGGAACTAACCAATGAAATCTAGGCGTGATTGATTCACGGCATCTTTCATCAGTTTGCAGAGTTGATGCTGACTAGATTATTGAAAAGTTTTGCAAACAAGAGTTCGCGGGATTATTATGCGATGTCAAATAATATAGTTCTCAGTGCAACCAATGACGGTTTAAATAGAGACGGAATTTGCCGGTTTAGTACATGACAGACATTGAACTATATTTTATTCCTAAACGGGAAGCGGTGCATATCGTTTTTTTCAAGTTAATGTGTTCATTGAATTACTGATGGATCACCGATATGTTTAGCAAAGATAATACACTTGAAGTGCACAAACTAAAATTACCAACCCAGGGTGTGTGTATGTTCAGCCCATGCCGTCTGATGTCTAGTCAGTACCGGAGAAAAACTGAACATGTCATCTAACTGTGAATATCGTGTGGTACTGGCGTTTCGTTTTATCTAATCATCTAGAGGATGAATGTAAATCACTTAGATAGGATGGATTTGCAAATGCCAAGCTAACGGTTCGGTTTTTCACAACCAGTAAAAAGACTCCGTGGCAAACAAATAGCTTACACCCCAAAGTATGATCGAACGCTTGCCAAAATAGTTGATCAAATTACTAATGCAGTCTGGTGGATACAGAACTGAAGAATCATAAATTCTACTCCAATTGACTGTCCAATAACTCTAATCAACTTTCGCCATAGTGATCTGGACTTCTGACGTAGGTGTTGTTACCCGTTGCTCTGCTGATTGTTCCTCAAGTCCGTGTTGACTTAACGAGGCAGATCAACGTTGTGCATAGTTGCTTTTACTACTGAGATGCCGTCAGGGATTGGAGTGATATAAGATCAACGTCATCGGGTGTAGGACTGTCAGACTATGCAAACTACTAACACTTATACATGTTGCTTGATAACAACTTATTTTTCTACACAAACTAGTTGTTTTGTTGTTTTTGACTTCATTTTACTTGAACAGTTAGTTTCTGGTAATTTTTGAACTGGATTAAACCAAATACCGACACTGTAAAAGATATGGTTTCTTATCGTGTTGTTAGAACCAACCATCATGTTTTCGTGTATTGTATGTGAACTATAGTCTGTTTTAATGTTAACATTAACGAAACCACACTGAAACCAGCAAAGCCTCATGAAAAAAAGGAGTGAAATAAAACACTACGTTACTGGTCGATTCGAATTAGCATGCGGTAATCTATACTGTATTTTGAAAGCCAAGTTCATTGGTTAACAGAAAAGCATTTGCGTTACCTCACCCGTCGTTTTAGCACAGTTGTGGCAATAGTACTAAATCCCTTGACCCTACCATCATCAAGGCGGCTGAACGAAATCTACCGACATAAGCTGTCCATACTTTATGTAACGCTCAATATTTGTAAAATAAACATGAATACTTCTCAGTTTTGGCAGTCCACGCATCTCCTCAGAGAGCCGTAACCAGAGCCGACAGCCGTGTGTGTTTGCTAGGACGTGATTAAAACAAATTAACTCACTACGATTTCGCTAGTCGAACGAAAGTACGAAGACCAACTGCCGATGGCCTAAAACAGTGTGGTCATGTGACTCAACGTAGTAGACGAAAAAGTGTCGGAAAGTTAAAGCAACTGAGCACAATTTCACTGATGAGCTTCAAAATAAACCAGTCATTTATAAAAATGGAACAGTAAGTGAGTAATTAACAGCCCAACAGTGGTATCTACCATAAGGGTACAGTCATACCCCACCTAAAGATATTCCATAGAGAATCCTCATGTTAGGGTCTTTCCGAAAGGTTTTCTGAGTCAAGGATCATAGGTTAATTATACACAAGCAGGGATCAATAATAATCTCTAGTTGCGACGTAGAGAAGGTCATGACCAGCTAGACACAAATAAACTAAGCAGTGTCCGCCTCGTTTAGTTACTAACGCCTGGCCATCAATTTTGTAACTTGTTCATTTATTCCGGTGAAGTTTCTTTGTCAGAAGTGGAACGTTACAAATGAATCAAATTAAGGATCACTGATGTGTACTGGGGGATTTTGTCAACTTCAACTTGAACATCACCCACAAATGATCGCAGATGTTGCATCTTCCTAGACATGCCAGTCGGCTCTAATCGAAAAGAAACACTAGACTCAAATTTCGCTCTCATCCAAGCTCAAAAGCTAAGGTGGTTCAGTGTTTACATATGATAATACGGTCCTACCTAATGTGAGGTCAACGGCGCTGTAGTAAACACGGTTGCCTCATGAACAGCGTGGCTGGGGTTCTAGTCTCAACAGTGGCGAGGATATGCACTACTGACGAACTCTAATGAAGGCGAAACTCGAATCTAGTGCTTCCGTTGTTCGAAAGAGGTCGACTGGAGAATCTATGGGAATGCGACAGCTGCGATCAACTGTGAGTGACGTTCAACTTGAAATTAAAGATCATTTACAGTTGTACCAATATCAACGATTGTTTCTGTAATGAAAGTATTTATTCTGGGAGCTGTCAAAACACGTGGCGTTTGCTCTCACGATCGGTTTAGTCCATGGACAGTTGGTATGCGTGATACAGAATACATGATACCTAGAATTCACTCCAAATCTGTCGTTTTAGCTCAATTGTTCGCATGATCAACAACAAAAGAAAGCTTGGAGAGAAACTTTTTATACAAATTTGTTTCACATGCACCTCCTGAGATTTATTTCAAACTTCATTAATTCTCAAGTTTCTTCCTTTCTTCCTTTTTGTACATTTTTCTCCTATGAACAAAAATCGAAAACCACAGAGGGACCTAGACATCAGCGAGGATTTTATCCACAACGGTTTGGACGGTAGATACTATTGGATGAGGTGAGTGCTTTGAGTCTTGTATTCTCGCTAGACTGCTGAAAATGTCTTATCGTATTGTTGCATCTTATGAGCCAATGGGGGATTTCCTCGTTTAAGAAGCTGCAAGATTAAGCGTTGTAACAGCGGATTTTAAAGCCAGGTGAACTCGTATAACGAGATAATTTTAAACGATACACGTACCTCTTCACCTGACTTGATTTCTCTCGATTTCTATCGATGAGGCACAACCAAAGTATTTTATGATAGTCCTTGATACAACGCTCTCTGATGATCCACAAGATTTTTGTCTCATCACATTACATTTTCAGCTTGCTTTTCAAAATTTGATTAAAGAAGATTTTGAAGGGATTCTTCATTCTTAAGTGTAGCTGACCTTTACGATTCTCTTCGATATTGAAAGCAGAGTAGTGGGGATGTATGTATTTTTAAACTGATTAGTGATATCATCCGGCGCCGACAGGTGGGAATACGGTATAATCTGTCCAACAAATGTAAGACAGTTCGGTATACACAGAGCGGGCTTCTTGTGCGCGAAAGCAAGAATAATCAGTCCGACTGTAATGAAGTTTTCATGGATACTTCTTCCACGAAGCGTCAGAAAATGAGGATGGTCAAAAGCTGATCGCTCCATAACAGGCTAGTCAAGTATTTTTGATTGTGCTTGCAGCCAAGAGAAAGTATATAGTTAATTTGGCTTATTACATTCATACAAACGTTTACCCATGCGACTAATCAAACTTTGACGTTTTGTTCCACTAAAAGTATCTCACGCTAACTGAAAGACGTTTGCCCGTTGATGTTTTGGTCGTTATGTTCAATTTTCGCAGTATACACTTCTCGATAAAGGTTATATGTACATTATCAAATTGATCGGGACAGAGAGTAATTTGTGACCAGTCGATTTTATCAAGTTGGCTGTAAAATGACCGGTTGTACATTCTCAAACTGATGTGTGCATGGTACAGCGGAGATACCATAAACTTACTATGGCGTTGGCTTGCAAACGATGAAATATAAATCTCTGAAGGTACAGAGCAGCAACTCATCACACCTTTTTCCAAAAGAACGCCTGTTAATTCACATTTCTGCATGCTCGTTCAACGCAGATGGCAACATGGTTAAGCAATTCATGGTAGTGAACGTTCCGGGCGTGCAAGTCATTCATACCAAGTCGCACTTAATCGACGAGTGTCTAGAGCAATTGATTCGTTCGTGTGCTGTAAACCGCATCTCCTCCCGGTTCATTTTCATGAGCTGCAATATGGTTATTAACCATGGAGTTCGATTTATTCAGCGGTAACTGCACGCGATGCTAAAATCTCAATTCATTATAATTTCTTGAGTTATGCTCCTTCAAAAAGTTGTGAAAAGCAATCGGATATGATAGTTCGTCCACCGTACGAACGCTGCTCAGGAGGTCACCTTTTCATCAGCGGTTGTTGATAACAACCACGTCGAATTGGACACAACTGAACATTTAACTTGACATAACTTAACCCAGCTGTGCGGAATCCCAATCAGATTAGAGAGACAAATCATCAGGTAGCCGATAATTAACGAGCTTTGCATTGGGTAATGTCTTACTCCATTTTGCAATTGTAAAACAAGTTGTAACTTTCACATTTTTGCTCAAAAATCGGGGGATCGGCTTGCTTAAAAGCGTCTAATGTTCATTGAAAATATGGATTGGTTTACAACTGCGAGAGCACAATCCATGTAGAAATCAAATTACAGTCCGGGAAGTCAGTCATTTATTTAAGGCATTTACCATTGTCTTCGTTGTGATGCATTGAGAACATCAGCTATGACGAAGATGTTTGGAAACGTCTAGGATAAAATTTGGGTGAAAAAGATCTGACAAGCTGTTAATGTAGTCAGTTGTACTGTAAGACTGCAATTAATGATTAATTTGACCGGCCGTACGCAGTCAGTTAAATCTGAAAACTTTGATGCAATAGACAAGAACACTAGAATAAAACTTTTAGACACAATGAATTTGGAGGACATTTGGAATGAAAATTTTGCATAATTTTTTATGAACAACTTTAATGCAATAAGACCCCATACAGCCATTACGTAGCTATATTTCATAATGTAGTTTGGCGCTAAACAATAACCTGACCATATTCACGTTGCGTTTTTCTAGCTGCATATCCCATAGTCAATAAACGAAGGAATTGTTTAACGTCTCACCTAATTGCTACAACTTGTTGGCCAATGGTGGCTGGAAAAGCTACTACAAGGTGCCAAGAGTCACGGTCTAGAACGTCAGTCGAATTCGATCTGTGTCGCAGAATACTCGACCGTATTCCAACAAAACAATTTATCATAAAGCAATACGAAAGACTGTTGACCTAATGTTTGAATGTTAGTTGGCAATGAAAAGACGCATCTTGCCTTGTGTTGAGAGGATCCAGCAACCTTAGCATTGATAAAAGCGATTGTTTGTAAACTTACTGAAGTGAAAATTCGATTATCAAGCAATAGGTCATTGGCACAGCAGTCAGAAAGCTGGCCTTTTAAACTCACGGAACGGACTTAAACTTCTGGAGTTGGCAGGTTTATGCACTGCTGATGAGTTGCGACCAGATCGATTCGGGATTCAAGTGCATCCTTTCAAAGAGGCACGTAGGGACGTCCACCCGGAAGCGTGTTACACGTAACTGTGAGCAGTGGTGAACATGTCATACACACAATGTGCTTATTAAGATAACTGATGTAGGAGCTTCTAGAAAATACGTTTGTTTTTCGAAGTAACTTGAACACCTTTGACGCGTAACTTGTTTTCATGCTTTAAGGGATTTGTCATAAGTAACATCCGCTTGTGTCAACCATTATTTGTTTTTGGCGTTGACTTCATACCAGAGGCTAGTGTACACTGGAGAGTTTTATGGCTGTTACATCTGAGATGCAGATGACCTCGGCAGCGTATCATGACTTTCATTGCGGATGTTCATCAGAGCTGAAATGTCATGTGACATTAGGTTAAAGATAAAGTCACAGAAACGGACTGGCAAAAAATATTATTAATAGCATCCAAGTTACTGTAACCATTGGTATTCTCGTCAGCTGACTTGTCTAATTGTGAAATGTTCATATGATGAATAAATAACTTATGAAGTACATTCATCAACGTAATGTGTGTTAGCCTGTTCAATTTCAATCTATATGCATGGTGGTGCAATGAGAAGGTTAACCACTACAGTAGCCTACTGTGCCTGCTAAGCTCACAACAAGTAATCACCTAAACGGAAACGATCGTTTGTGTTATGGCTGATCACAGTAAGTCTACTGCGAAGTCAATACGACCGTCGGGGTGTTGCGTACAGGCTTAATTAAGAACAGTCCGTGTATAAACCTCAGTGATAGTAACCAACACAGATCTGCTGGAAGCCGTTCCACGGAATACGACATAATCGTTTTATTTATCCTTCTTCTTCTTCTAATAGCATGTGTTACAGTACTAATCAACTTTGTCATATAAGTTTTATTGCCAGTTCAAGCGTCGCCAAAACAAACTGACAAAACCGCATGTGACCCATTCGTTTTTATTAACGTGACTGCGATTATGTTTTTTACAGGACTGATCAAAGGCGGTGCGTCAATTTCAATCTCAGTCATACTGCACCTCTTCGGTTCTGGTATTCACAGTCAAACACGTGTTGTACTCGTATAAAATAATGATCCCATTTTCAAGCAACAAGAGAAATCTTGTTTGAGCTGTCGATTTTATTTTGATTTTTTCCACATCTACGCCGCTGTTTTTAGTCACTTTGCGCAAACGGTTTGGGTTCCATTGAATACATCACTGCATCAACTAACTGCGATACTGTATAGAGTTCGCTTTACAAACGTTATCGTGACTTAACATATAACTGAAACTGTGATGCAGTCACTGTCCTGTGTGGGCCCTACAAGAACTCGTACATTGCAAACAAAATGCGCAGAAGTCAAATTATGTTGCGATCCGTTGGGTCACCCTATGCAAGTCGATTTTGTACGAATAAGTCTTAACGTTCTTTGGTATGTATTCCGTTGGTTTCGGTTACTTTACTAAGCTAATGATATTGTCATAAATTTCAGCAACAGCGAGGGAATATCTGAAGTTGATGAGAAGTTAAGGTTTATTTTCAACGAGGGAATTTCGCTAAAAGCCTCAATAAGATGAAAAATAGCTAATTTTGAAAATGTTTGAAGGTCTATGAGGTTCTTTATAAAAATGCTGAAAAACTTCGGCTACAGTAAAAATGTCCCGAAAATTTTCCAATCGGTTTAAAAAGGTAAGTTGGGGAGTGTGTTAGAGTTTTGATGTTTAGGTGGTCAGCAAACATCATAGTTTACTTTCTATTTGCTCGCAGTTTTCAGAAAACACAAAGTGGTCTGACATTTTAACCTCCGAAAATCACGTCTGCCAGCCACTGAATTGGATGTACTGTTCCGTTACATTGCATTTTGGCGGTTTAATAATCTAGGCATCTTTATTTACGAGCAATGAGACAGTTGTCGGCAATTTGCAGAGGATCATACGATTGTTGCCTATTACTGTGTAACTCCATATGTAACATTCTAGTGGACAGGTGGCTCAGCTATTAGAATTAGCCACCATATCAATAATTACATAACAGTCCTTCACTTCCGATGCTGTCAGTAAGAACAACAACCTGTAAAATCTCTCTTGCCCAATTATGTGACCATGATGTATGCTTTTCAGTCGACACACCAGCCATAAACTACTCATTTGTTTGAGTCATTTAAGGAAGTACTTCCAGCAACTAGGAAAAATATGACCTGAATCATAACACAAGTTACAAGTCATCAAAATGCACGAGAACAGCAAAAGCTTTTATACTTAGCGCTACTTTCAATGGATCTTAACAAAATTACCTACCTGTCATCATCAGACATTCTTCTTCTGTTCTTTGACTAGGTCATTAGTGTGTTTGCAGCCAGCGTGTATTAATCTAACCGGGTATGTGTCGTTTTATGGTTCTTATTATTCCACAAAATATCATTCAACCTACTCTGTCGTTTAATGAACCTGTTCAACTATAGTTTGTTGACATATTTTCAAAAGTGGTTAACCGGAATGTCTGTAGAATTGCAATTATCAACGATGAGTTTAAATGAACAGACCTTAATTTTTATACTGCGCAGTGAGTAAGATAAAATCAGCGTGTTACAGCAGTCACTTCCGTTTTGAGTATCGAACACTCGAATGATTAGGGAAGCTTGGGATAATCCGACAAGATAGACAAATGTCTGTAAAAGACCAATTATCATAAAGACATCGTACTTGCAAAACTGCCTTAGTCACACACTTTTCCACCATAGATTATTTTTTTGGAAATTAGACTAATTTGTTTTTCCAGGAAGTATTTTACCTGAGTATTGAATCAGTCGACTAAAGAACCAACGTTGGTGTTGCCATAACAGAATCGTAATATCCTACAGTAGTAGCACGTAAAAGGTCATTCAACAGGTTTTGGATGATGTAAGCATCTGGATTACTTTCACAAAAGGATGATCCTGAATTTGAATTTAGTGCGCCGTAAGGGTACTTAGTATGCTCAGAAGCCATGTAGTCATTTATACAAGCTAAAATGTGTAAGTTGTCTTCAGATTTAAATTGAGAAAGCCGTATTAAAGAGTACAGCTAGTGAACGGGAACAAACCGAACTGAATGCATGCAATCGTGTGAGTCAAAACCTTAAAAGAAAAATTCATCAACATGGGAATACAACTGCCACAAGGGTGCTCAGAGTGCTTCTAATTTTTTACTGTGTCCATTTGGATATTTTGAATAGTCTGCTTAATATTCCTACTTCTAACCTCCAAAAAAATGTTTCTATGTGAGCAGAAGAAGTGTTAATACTTTAACAGTTATCCAAATAAAATTCGTAGCATGTTTACACAGATGTCATTGGCAGTGATTTACCTTTTCCAATCTCATGTAACTTAAGCTCGTTAAGTTAATTGACCTTTTTTCGATGGAGGTACAATTTCGAAGAAAGAAGAATGTAGTTTCAGAAGCGTACAAAAAAGCATAACCCAGTGGACTAGAAAAGAACCTTAATGAATGTGATATCACCAGGGTTGTCAAGCTGTCTGTGAGTGTCGTACGTGAAACCCATCTCATAAGGTCCCTAGTTAGATTTCGTTGCCATAATGTAGTCTGCCCTTTAATGATACCCTATGATACTAATGTTCAACATTTCTAGGCAGGCTGTAATGAACTAACCATATCAACTAGATTTAACAGGGCGGTTGCTATGTTGCTTATCGGACGCATCAGGTAATCGACATGAGTGTCTTTATAGGAAAGTTTTAAATCCTTTTTGCAAGAAACTATCAGTAAACCAGAACAGCTGTAATTTTACTCAAGTGTGTCCAAGTTGACCTTTTCAATAAAGGCCGTATGAAGAAACACTAACTCAACGCGTACGTCACCGTCGAAAGGTCTTCCCATTTTCGTTTGACAAACAACAAAGTAATGGGGACTAGTCGCCTCCCTTGTGTAAAAACATATATCTGTGGTTTTGCAATGTCACGACAGTGTTTTTGCGAGACTTATTGGAAAACTGTACCATAACGCGAAGCATAGTCATTTCCTATCACGGTTTCGAACTGCCATTCTGTCATGTCTCTTCTAGAGTATTTAATATGAACCGGAACTGACGATATGAGTTGTCATGTTTAGGCTAAAGTCTCGTCTAGTAACGTAAGCTCGTGATTGTTCTTTTGAGGAAATTATTTCTGTAGCACACTGTGATTCTGTTCACCTTCGGCACCATAGATGAAGGGAATAAATCGCAGTTTGTAGTAAAACAAATGGGGTTTTGTTATATATAATTCCACGTAGCATGAAAAGCGGTGGATATTACCAAAGCTAGTACACATAATCGAAGATGGTTGAGTGTTCACATGTGATAATTCGGTCGTGGTTCATGTGAGGTCACTGGTGCAACGGTGAACACGGCCGCCTCGTGAAGGCGTGACCGGGGTTCTAGTCCTGATAGGGGCGAGGATATGCACTACTAACAAGCTCTAACAACGGGGGAACTTGAGTCTAATGTTTTTTTCGTAAGGGACCGACTGGAAAGTCTACGGGAATGCGACAACTACAATCAGTTATGGGTGATTTTCAATCTTTATGAAGACCGACATCTCCTGCTTCTCATCAGTATCTACCATAATAGTTGAGAACGTAAAAACACGAGCAGACCTGTTCAAAAACTCTCAGATTGCTACATAACTGTCATTTTTCCAAACTCGTAAGTTGATAATTATGATCCCCCATTTGTGTGTAAATTTAACCGCTAATGTTTTATGTGGTACTGCGTCAACGGCATAGGAAGTGGGATGGTTTCTATCAAGTGAATGATTTTTACTTCATCAACCTAATGTGCCACTGTGTGGTTTATGTGCGGTAGTTTGACATTACCGCCTCAAGCCAAGTAGCTCGGTGTGTATGTGTGTGGGGATGTCGCACTACTAACGTTTAATGTAGCCTCGGCGGTGAGGCACGACTCTACGAAAATACAGCATAACGGTGCTTATGGTTGCAACACTGCTGTCTTCCACGTACAGAAGAATGGGGTTAAGGAAGATACCCTGCACTAAAGTGGCATTTCATTTTCTGAACGGTTGATGGTGACGGCCAGTGTATTAATCCGTACGATCTAGAAACTAGCCCTATTTCTCAGAGGTCTCAGCACATCCATAGCTCGCAGCAATAATCGGAATAGCTCATCAGTGTCTTATTCGCTGCGAATCCAGGCCGGACTGGGTAATAACTGTGGACTGAATCAGACGTTTACGTTATATGCTTTTAGTTAAGCACCTCGAAAGAATAGTAGGTTCTACTGCATTGTAAATTATGCTGTCTTATCAGTTGATCTAGATAGTGTCTATCACAGGACGCTCCCAGTCGGTACATGGGATGTGTGAACCTTAATGTGTCAATATAACAACGGTGGGCCAGATCGCCGTGCTACATTGGTGGAAGTAAAATAGCGCAACCACATTATCTAGGTCACAGCAGTTGACGTAGCAAAGCTCACAGGCTAGAGTAAGCTGATGGAAGCTGGCACGGATTAACTGATCGGTTTCTCAGATGAAGACACTCAGTAGCATGGGATCTGTTTCAGAGTCGCCGGTCGCACTGCCCACTGAGGATATGCAAACCATGCGGCATCAGCCTCCGGCTCATATCCATGCCCTTGCGACGGTTTCTGAACTAGGGTGATAAATTTTGATCATGGTTAGTTCCAAGAACAGCCGCAGAAGTAGCAAAACCGACATGATCACGGAGAGTATTCGAAGAATTGGTCTTTCTGACATCTCGTCACCTCTACCTGCTACTCGGTTGTTTTTTCGCAAGTTGTGGATGCTTTATCGTTCAGTGTTCCAGTTTAGACATGAATGTTTCGCGGCAGTTAGGTTTTATTTTTCGTCCTAGTGACATCTTACTTTTCTCTTTGTGGTGCTATGACACAAAAACTATGATAGGAACCACTGACGTTTAGCTGCTAATGATGATGATAGTGTGCCACTGTTTGTACATATCTGGGAACGTTACTTCTTCTATCCTACCGTTGTGACTACAAAAGACGATTGGCCGGAAACATTGCACACTGCATAAAACCTCTTGCGGCTTGTGTGAATAAACAGAACAACGAATACTTATTTGCATGGCTGATCTCCATCCGCATAAATTGGGTAACGATGTTTTGCCCATCGTGTTGGCTTCAGGTTCCACATAGTGCATAAACATGGTATCAATAGTCGCTTCTGTTCCCTCCTCTTCCTAGCCCTGAGACATGTCTTTTAGTTCCACATTGTAAGCGTGATACTACTCACAAACGAAGATGCATATTACACAACACCATTATACCAAATAGAAAATATTATTTGAACTGAATTGTCTACAGTTTCAAATTATTCTAACCTCATCGGTGAACACGTCTTCAGTAGATTCCATTTTCCAGCAATCCGTTACTCACTGATTAAGTTCAACATGTACGGCGAGCCTGACAAACATTTGTCAGCAACTTTGCAGCGACCAAATTTCGATCAGTTAACCCGATAGCGAAGTATGGATGCCGAAAAGACTGAAGTACGCAGATAATACTACTGAGTGAGTGTATGGTACTAGTGTTATTTAAAAAGCTTGTGTTCTGTGACACATTGTATCAAACTCTAAAACATATAAATGCGGGTTCACCTAACTGAGACCACTGTAACCAACGCTCTATCAAATTCCTCCATGGTTTAGAGGCTCCACTTCCAAAATAGCTTCTGCAGTGGAACCCAAAAGGTGAATCGACAAAATAACAAAATAATCTACAATAAATTCCACCACACTACGTTCGCTATAAGTTAGAATTACGTTCCTCCTGAATAAGAGAGTAACTATAACAGATCCCGTTTATCCAACGCATTAAAAGTCCGCTGTTGCCACAGTCAACTCCCGGTAGCAATGATCATGTGCAAGCAGAAATCGAGGCGCGCGAGGACGAAGTGTATATTCATTCAAACAACAGACAAGTGGTTAATATGTACAATGAACATAACAGGTATTAAGAATAATATGTAACAAGAAACCAAAGAAGTAAGAGACTCTACACTTCAAACGTTGGCCACGTGACTCACCATTGCCGTACAAGCCCAGGGACGAAACGATGTAGTAAACGATTTCTTCGTATCAGTGAATCAGTTCAACGTAATTCAACGTTCCTGGAAGTGAAATCGCTTGATTTTGTCACCGGTAGAACCATGTATTCATTTAAGGAATCTAAACTACGGATTCATTTCATTGTCGAATGTTTTCCCTCTAACGGTAGAAAGTTTTTCACGGGTTCGTCTTTTTGACATCTTATTACCCCGGTTTCATCGGTATTTCCGATCCTTAAATGGCTTCATTACTCATGCAGATATGTTGGCTGCTGTACGTCAGGTTTCGAGTGAAGAAAGGCGCATTAAATCTCTGCCAATCGCGGTTGTTTACCTGCTCGGTTTTTTATTGATTAGCCATTTTTTTAAAATCTACAGTCACGCTCCGACAGACGGCAATTGCAGTTCCCTTATGCATCACTGAATAAGCGCTGTAAGAATGAGAAATTCTCAAAAAATTCCTACTTTACCACTTTCAACCACGATGCCTGCTTATTCCAAACTCAATCGACGGCGTCGGGTTACCTGTCGAGTATGCGGATTGCCATTTGGCTATGTTCCTTTGAGTGCGGCTTACCTGGAAGCAAATTTGCAATTTTTATATTCTCTCATCAAGGAAGCAGAGAAGGAGAAGACCACTACTGAGAGCTGTGGACAGAGTGACGCAAAATCGCACCAACCAAGCGATGTGGCAAGTACTGCCCCTACCCAGTATCCAATTATGTTTCATTTGAACAAAAATAACGTAGACAAAGTGGAATTCCGGGCACGTTTTTCGAAGCGTTCCGCCACCCAATTACATACACCCCAATTGTGGGCCTCAAACAATCTGGACTCACGGTTGTTCATGGTTATGTTCATGCCAGACGCAATCAACATTCGCATAAGAAAACGGTGTGACTTTGACCAAGGGAAAACTATGGCAGAAGGTCGATGCGGCATTGCTTATAACTTTAAGTTCCCTGGAGAGATATTTCAAATTGCTGACGCAGTGGTCTGCGGTGGATGTGACAGATGCGTTGGAGTTCGTTTCGAACCACACCAGCCTGGTAACACTTGGATACCGACAAGCAGCTGGCGTTCCTCACGTGTGTCTACACCACAAGGACGTGGTTTTCCTATTCAGCGAACCGCTTTTTCAGAAGATGCAAGTGAAAACATAGACAAGACAACCAGGTTGTTGGGAAGTAACGTCTATGAAGATGAGATCGCTCTGAATTCAGTTGAGATTGAAGGCTGGATTGCATTGTCGTTAGAATGTGTAGACGTCGAACCCTTGTTCGGATTAGTCGGACTGGAACAATTCTCCATTCGTTATGAAGGAGGTGAGATGTCCTCGAATTTCTATCGATCGATCGAAGCTAGCCATTTGTTATCACAGAATTCAGCTACTTGGATGATACCAGCCCGTCGAGTCAGACCTGAAAAGTTGCAAAATTCAGGGCGTGTAGCAAATCCACCTGTAACTGGTTGGGGGAAGACGTATTACGATTTGGAACGATCAAGCAAAGTGGTGCCGCATACACTTAGCCATGGCGATTTGGTTGAAGCTACTGTGAGAAGTCTTTGTCCAATTTATCCGATAGAACGACCTAATGAACAAAAATGTGAAGATTTACCCAAGCGGACGTTAGAGTAAAGAAATTCAGGAGGTTCATACAGAGTTTGGCTATACGTTTTATGTGTTTGGTTATAACTTGTACATTCGTATTGAACTGTGAATACAATTGACAGTTCATTGAATTTCGTGATGCACATACACTCTTAAAACGTGGCTCCACCACAGTATGCTACTCATATATTTACCTCCATTTATTAATGAGGGTTCCAAGTGTTGACAAATTTGTTGGGAGCATAGGCTACTATAAACCAAAAAAACCAACTGAATGTCATTTATAACAGAACAGTGGGGCTGATAAATGGATGGAGAATAACACAAAGTTGTGAGCAAGTGGAGCTACTTGTAATTTCTGGGAGAAGATACTCAACCGATTAAAACTGAGGAGAAGCATTTTTGAAACGACTGTTCGCTCACCACTGTATGTATTGTTTTTCTAGTCTCAAATTCAACCCATCACTTCGAACAACAGAATACACGCAGCCAGAATTGGCGCTTAACTTTGAAAACACAGGGGAAAACTGATAACTAACTGAGAAATGAACGAGGGGACAATGATATTTTAGCGAAAAGGAGTCCAATAAAGCACAATCTTTATTGTCCAACTCGCTAGTTACCATACCACACGTGCGCCTGCGATTTTGAATCACGAGTCGAGTCTACAACATCTCCCCGGTTTCCGCTCACACGTCGTGTGCACTTCCACCCGGTTTAGGTGTGTGACTTACGCCTTCTATCCGGGGGTTTTCTGCCAGCTATTCCTTGTCCGTTGATGCGATTTCGTTGCGCGATGGCTTGTCCGATCGTTCGTGTTGTCCTACGTCTATCTACTATGGGCTATGACCGTACTCCGTAGCCATATCGAGATAGTCCTGAGAGTGTTGGGATAATCAAGCCTTCAATTTGGTCACCGATCCTATTTTAGCTGCCACGTCTCGCCCGTTGGTCTGACCCGGTCGGGCAGTAACTCATCCGGTCGCCCACGCCGTCCTCCATCCGCTCGCTGTGGGTTTTTGGATGCACCTCCCCTTTGTTGAGGTATTCCGTCGAGAGTTGGAATGCTCGCACTTCCTGCTTGACAGTCCACCACAAAATGACTAATTTTTACCCGTAATCATCATACCAGCCATGAGCCCAACCAGAAGGTACTGTGGCTCAGGCCATCACAACTGTGGCATTTGTCAGTGGTCGTTGGCAAGCTGTGGATCGGGTGCGCGTTCACTAGTCGTCCTAATTAGAAAGCGGCCCATTTGTAAACAAAAAGACCGGTCTCGATTGGCAGATAGGCGTATGTAACAATAAACGCCAGAGACGACACAACTGAGAAATTACAGTACTCTGTGGTCGGTGAGAACTTTCAGCACGATATGACCACTGTTATTAAACCAGTCTGGATATACAGTTGCTTCTTCTTAGTGTCGTGTCTCAGAAATGAAAACCAGAACAGTGAACGGACAACCACTGATTTCATGGGTACAGCTTCTCGCTAGTGCTCGTTTGTGCAGAACATCGTTCTACTTAGCGGACACATATTACGGTGGCCTCGAGGCATTTTAGAAAATGGTTAAATAATGTCAACTTCTAGAAGGAGTTCATGTAGACCTTATGTGGTAAAACTAAACATGTATGTAAAAATCTGCGGAAATATAGCTGTGTTAGGTTTTATCTGCGTAATATGTTGCTTCAACATTAAACTGCTCAACTCTATAATGAAAGTTACTCATTTTGACGTGGATATTTCTCAAAAACCGCATGTTGTGGTGAATCCTGCTTTAACCTGGTTGATTTCATTACTCTTCTCTTCATCTGATAACTATTTGGAAAGGTATTCCAATTATTGTCGTATCTGATGGTCACGACGAAGTACTGATTAGTTTCAGTCATTACCAACTCGTTTCTACATGCTAAACTTGACGTCCTAAGTAAAAATAGAGGTTTTCCTACTAAGTGTGCACAAACTTGTTCCGTCAACTACCTAGGCATCGTCTAACTTATACCACGGACTCACATTAAATGCACCTTTGGAATTGTACTTGTGTCAATTAGGCGCAATATCTCCGGTTGTCAACTCTCGTCACCCGTAGTTGATGTGCAGTTATAATTGCTTCTAATGTCAAACACTCTAGACACAAAAACTTTAAGTGATTCCAAGAAAAACGTTTGCAGATTTTAAAAAGGTGATATTTTTTGTTATCTTACATACAAAAGAACATGAATTGATGAGCATCGGATTTTTCGGATCTAGTTAGGAACTGTCGATGTAAATAATGGTTATACCCTTGCATGTACAATTGTCGGGTGGGCGATGCTACCAGTAAGCGACGGGGAGTCTCTAAACTGCCAACAGTTAGCAATATCTATGCCAATATGCAGTCGGAGATCTAATTAATTTCAAGTCGAACACGAATCACATTTGGTAGTAGCCTTCGCACTCAAATAAACATTTCATCTACCCTTTTTCGAAGAGATTTATTACATTTAAGGTTTGCTAATGCTGCAGCACGACAGTAGTACATATACTTGCCACGTTCCTGACCAGGACTGCAACCAAGCTTTGATGAGGTAACCATGCTGATCACTATACCATTGTCCTTGTATCATACAAGACTCAAACATCGCATTTAAACGCTCAACTTCTTCTGCCTGTGAATAGTGATCAGGTCACCTGATCGTTTCAATAGTAGACGCAAATCAGTAGTGCGGTAGTCAACATGGTTACCTCATGAAAACGTAGCCGCAATCCTAGTCCCGAACTGAGCAAGGATATGTACTACTCTCGTGCTCTAACAGTTGTAAAACTCAATCCCTTACTTCTTTTCAAAAGTGGCTGATTGTGAAGTTTATTTGAGTAGGAAGGCTTTGATCAGATGAGAGCGATGTTTAACATGAACTAGGCCTTTATTGCATAACAGATTGAAGGCTATAACCTACTCAACTCAGACAGTAAGCAGTTCACTTTGGTTAGTTTCCCCACTGTCCCTCCTCCGAAATAATTACAAACTTACATGGGATTTACTTGGGTTTAAACGATGTCTTACATAATTACAGGAAACTTTAGTCGTAAGATAACAGTCGTACTTATTAGCTTACTCTAATAGACCAACCAATTCACTGAAAGCGAAAGCTGGGTCACTTGTGGTTGATCAGTCGTGCTTAGTTTATCTCCTTCTTCCGAGAGTCTGTTATAATTCTACCAACCGTTCAAAATCGGAACACTATTCATGAGGGCATACACAAGTTTATGCCACTCAATGCGGGATGAACACTATTGAGGTGTGTTACTCACAAATGTTGTCAGTCTAGCAATTAACCCATATGAACGGTCAAACCTATCGATGCAATACGTGTCAAAGGTCAGTAGTAAGAACAAGTGTATAGAGGTGATTGGATAAAAGTACATCGGCCACCTTCAGTAGTGGGCACGTGTCCATAGCAAATTGATGTCTGAAGACTCGAAGTCTCGAATCGATGTGCACAAGACTTTAATCTATCCAACCTACACCAATTCACGTATGACTGGGTGTACTGGACCGGGGTAACTGTTACATAACGAAATGCAGATTGATCTCAACAGCATGTCATTGGTAATTTTGTTTATGCCAAACTGGTTCGATTAGCGGCATAAACAGACACATTTTCTATCACTAGTGGAGTGTTGTACATCCGCGTGAATACTAAACTGATCCAGTTATGGACTTGAAACGACCAGTTCAGGATCCAATAGATGAATCTATCCATATATAAGCAGACGAAAGTACAGCGGGCGAATACCTTTTTTCGAAAGAGTGATTACGGTACGAGAAGTTTAGGAAGATAAGACAAAAAGTTGATTAACTGCAACCTCAACAAACATGTCTGAGGTTACCGAAGTCAGTAAAACAGTTAGAGAGTAAAGGAAGGGTTGGAGTGAGAAGGAATTCATCTGGTCGATAGAACTACTGAAAACACTGTGTAACTCTATGTGATTGACATCGTTTGACCATAAACAAATGATTGCCAGTTAGTAATAAAAACCTTATCAAACAAACATGGCACGAAACAGTAAAACAGACAGGAGCATAATGAACAACAGCAGAATTCAAGGAATGCGCAAAATGTTGGAAGTAATCTATTACAGTATCTGAATTCGAAAAGAAAATGAAAAATTCATATAACTGTTTGTTAGGTTCATAATTACAATTCCTTTTACATAAGAGAGAAGGCTAAGGGAACAAACGTTACAGAGCACGACCAGTACTAGTCGAAAATATTTAATGGAACTGTTTCCTTTTACAATCTTGTGGTCAAACGGTTTCACAGATCGCCACGTACACGTGCATCTAACGTGTATCGACTGGAGGTTTTGTTGAAACAGTCTACCAGGAAAGTGATCATCTTCCGGTAAAAATGTTCGCGATTGGAACGCATTAATATATTGTGATTATCATCTGGATAAATCTGTAAACAAAGGTGAGTAGAAAGGTGGCAAAACAAAGTAAAAAACATTAAAACGAGGATATAAAGGTCATCAAATTGAAACATGCAGGACTCTCATTTCTGAGTCTTCCTGTAGACGAAGTACTCATTACTTATGGCTATTTTTTTGCTTTGAAAGTCGGGAACGCCAGTAGAAACCTTATCTTTCGAGAACATCAATAAGACGCTATTAACGGTCATCAGAAGCAATCCTTGTTAGGTTGAATCATTTTCCTTAAGTGTTTCTTCTCAGTTTTCACATGAAAGTAACGAACCGTCCTTTCAAGGGAATTAAGTGAAATTGTCATGACATCAATATTGTTTACGAGAAAAACAAATGGACTAGTTGACTGTTTTATAAAAACAAATTTGTTGAAGTGATACTGACGGAAGAATCCTCGTAATCTTTGCAAAGTGAATGGTCCACCTAACGAATGCGTATAGAATAGCTATTGAAGGCTGAAAAGTAGTCTCTTGATTCGGATGTTTCTACCTCAATTCAGAATAACTTAACCGTTTCAAGATGATCAACACTAGGTGAGAAATGGGATCACTTCAAATCTATCTTCATCTTATTCTTACCGAATTGCATAAAATAGATACAGCGATTGAAATGACATGAGGCTAAATTTTTTGACTGAGCATGTTAGTAATATGTGGTGTCCACAAATTTTGGCTTAACGCAAAGGATTCTTGTAATTCTCGAATGTCTTGTGAATGAAAACAGCATTTTCAAGACGGTCTAATCACACAGAAGCATTCTACCACTATTCAGCAACGATTGAAATTTTCCTGAGTGATAATGATATTGCCTTGTTAAAACAGCTACCTGATCCAGCGAATTATGGTTCCAAAGAAGTGTTGCACACGGTGATGAACTCATAAAATCGTGAACAAAAACCACCGTTTCTTTGAAAAAGACTTGAAAAGTATTGGTGATTGGTCTTACCTCGTCATTAGTTTGGATTTTTGGTTTGGGTCCACCATAATTATATATACATATAATTATTAGCCTTACATTCCAAGCTTTGCATATGAGACGAATTTACACGCTACTATATATATATGTACATATATATATATATATATATATATATAAGTTTTCCATAGACCTCATTCAGTGTATACTATTATCGAGAGGATGAATTAACAGACGGATGCTTTCAATACCTCAGTAGCGAATCAATATAATCCAGTATAGTTTATTTTGCTCTTAATATACTATCATATATTGTGGTGTGATAATACCTCCTGCATGTTACACTGTGGTAGTAATACCGTATATTGTAATACAACGTGAAATAGTATTGCGTAGTGCAACATACATATACAATTTGGATGAAACGAAATATAGGAGCCGAAAAATACTTTAACTAGTAACAGCATATCACCGTTGAAGTTAGGAAAAGTGTCCAGAAATTTTAGCGCATCTAAAAAACCATCACTAAACGAACAGCTTGAACGGAATTTCAGTGAAATCAGTTGGCCGTCCAAGGTTGCAAACAGTTCAGACAACTTTAACAATGCTTATTCCGCTAAATACGTGTACAGAATACTGTCACCAAAACCACATTATTGCTGCCTGCTTTGGCCCATCAACGGACAATCTGTGAACAGTTATGAGATATCCGGTGAAGTTCGTTACTTTTTCTGAAACTTCTCTATTTTCAGATTAGCTCAAGTCTGTCCAGGTTAAAGCTTATTACAAACGTGTTCATACTAGAGTAACACACATAAGGCCTTGGACGATTGCGTACTTCTGAGTGCCAGAAGCTCTATATGGTTTTGCCCACTTGCTGTGAAAATCATCGGACTTGGGAGGCAGAATTGTACTCCTGAACGGTGTGGTTTATTCACACAAAGTACAAAAAGTCTTATAAGACAAAACTGTGACGAATACACGAAAAATATGTAACAGCTTTGAATGAAGATTTATTAACTGACCTACTAGAACGTTTAGTTAAGAAGGTTCTAGACACCTCATCTTCATTCTACCGATTCAAGTCTATGGGTTCACTTATTCTACCCTTCTGTGGATTGTCAATAATCTGCAGGCTGGATCGTATAATGAGAATGACCATCGGTAGGTGAGGGGCAGTACATCATGCCACTGAATAAAGACTACATGAGACAATGTAGTCAACTCGTCAAGATCTATGCTAATGTAGAGTACATAAAGTACTCGATCTGTTGCAGGCCGCGAACGACACAGATGTCACTATTAAGCACATGTTTCTACTATACGTAACGCCACTATTCACAGACAACTATTTAACAGTAAACGTCACCTAAGTCTGTACTGACAGTATATTCTATCGGCAACTGTGGAAGAGTTAATATTACACCGCACGTTGAACACTGAGGCCTAGTTCAGTAGCGTGTTCTGTCAGCCAGAACATGAGATATGCATGGAATGCTAGCATGATCTATTTCCTGCTGATTTTTGTACGAGGTAACTCAGAACGGACAGCTGTTAGCGTTCGTATGAGAATTCTGTCACGGGTACAGTGATGACGATTATGTTATTGTCAATAACTATCACGGATGCCTAATGTTTTCAACCTGTCCGATATGGGTTACACGCCCATTAAACTGCGCCAATCAATCGGACGACCAGGTCTGCTCTACTAGAAAACTAGTTGAATGAGATGCCTGGCGGTCATTTAAATGTTTTCTTGCGCCTTCAAACAAGCTGGAACAGATAGGACACTACTCTGTTCGTGTTAGACGAAAAGTGAAAATAGTTTATTGCTATAATAAAAGAACAAAGGAAATCCCACCGGAATATTTCGTGGATGATTAAATGCCAATTTTTCTTTCCGAAATGCTTGTTCCGACTGAGCTATTTTGAGAAGTACGATAACACAGCAGTAGTGGAAAAAACGCCAGTTTCAAAATTCTGCGCTTAAAAAGAAGACAACCACAGAGCTGCCCAATCAAACAATTCCGGCGACAAAACCTGACTTATCATCTGCTACCTGATCAATTGTTCTCTGTCTGCATCACACTCTGCCAGCACTTACATAACACGCGCATGCTGCTGTACAACAGAATACACTGGTCATTAGGCGGGCTAATTACTCAGCTAGATAAAAGAGAAACACCCGATCAGGTCAAAAACTCCACTCAGTGGTTGGTAGTAAACACGACTAACAGGAACCACAGAGTAAACTCGGTTAATTCAATCATGTTGGTGAACACAACCTCCGTTGTTCAGATACGGGCAAGGCAAGTTTGATGCATAACCCAAACCCGTGTGCATAAAAGAACTTTAATCACATCGTTAGTCTCCACCGGTCAGCAGTTAGTGTATTGTGAACCCATATTGTCAAACCACAAGAAGCTTAGCTGGTCGCTGTAATAGCGAACGCAAACTAATGGTTTCACCATTTTAGACTACAAGGATAACCAGTGTGTACCTTTTACTTAGCGGATGATTGTTTATCTGGTGTTCGGTCTTTGAAAACATGAATACCATGTGTTTCTAACGAATTTATAGAAACACTGGGACCCGATTAATTTATTCCATTCGTTGTTGAAGTGGAAATTTCGCTGGACTGAAATATAAGTTTGATTTCTAAATTTTGCAGACGGACTACTCCTTATGAGGTATTATTGTTTATCTTCCCGTGCATGTTCTGTCAGACATCTTCCCGCAATGTACAATAAGGTAGCAATGCATCTCTGCGTATAATTTTACAGCAGCTCTTTCAGTTGAAGGTTACTGTTGTTCTTTGCTATTTCT
This sequence comes from Paragonimus heterotremus, assembly GCA_013368495.1. Taxonomy (NCBI): domain Eukaryota; kingdom Metazoa; phylum Platyhelminthes; class Trematoda; order Plagiorchiida; family Troglotrematidae; genus Paragonimus; species Paragonimus heterotremus. Next base: position 826 of record LUCH01000267.1, on the reverse strand, counting down.
ATCCGCACTGGTTCTCGCACGTCAATTACCCATCCTTTTTCGTTTCTGAAGTGTTCATCTTGAATATCCGTTTATGGCATCTATGCTTTCTCAAAATGATGTGTTAGTGTTATCTGTTTAGGTGGTGTTCTTGTTGACCTTTGAGCATTGTGAGAATTGCAGTAAAACAAAAACACGAGCCTATTGTGTAGCAGGTTCTCGTTTTCTTTTGCAACGTTCTATTCGAACGAACAAGATGTTGCAACGATTTTTCACCTAAGAGAAGCAACCGTGCAAAGAACATCCGCCTTCTTCAGCACCCCTTCCGACATTGAGAATCAAAGTGAAGCCACTAAGATGGATGGCTCTCAGATGAAGATTCTGCTGAGTGTGAAGTACCTAGGCTTTGCCTCTATACAGTCGTTTGCTATTCGCGTATGTGTGGATTTAGTTATCCTCATACTCGTGGTTACTACAGTGTTCTACGGTAACTTCTTTGAATGTTAGTACATTGAATATGGTGTGTACGTATGTGCATGATTAGTCCCTCGATGTATTCACGACTATCTCTAACATAACGCCTGGTCAGTTAGTCATTGCCTAAGTTAAATCACTACTCGTTAGACTAAATCTAGTACAACAAGTGAATAGTCTTATAAACAGACATTTACTTCCATTCTATACAGCGTGCTCCTCACAAGCGGTTACAATTCACGAGGTTACGCACTATTACAAAGGTCCAAAAGATCCGCTCACATGTGTTTTTAATGCCCATGTTAAATCGCCAGAAGATACGAATTATGCGTACAGGTATTCTAGTCTTACGCACGGTCTGGGCTGGATATAT
>LUCH01000266.1:275488-289793 GCA_013368495.1 Paragonimus heterotremus | reverse complement strand
GATAATATCTCGAAAAATAAATCATTTTTGGGGAAAATAGACATTCCCCAACAGTATGCATACAGGTTTATGGACCTTTTACCGTACGCTTTTCCTGGTCAGTGTAAAGTTTAGAAATTCATGTTGACTAATTGTCTTGTTGTGTTCGGCGAACCACTTGTTATCATTTGTGAGTACGTTAGGTTGAGAACGATTGGCTGTACAATACCTCTACAAGTAGTCCACAATCAACTACTCGTTGATTTGGATTGTCTTTAAATGCCACTCTGTTTGAGCAACCTTGACTATTTTGCTGTGAAGGTCGCCAAACTGCAACAGATCTATTAACCATAGTTGATAAGTACGATTCTGTGTGTCACACGTTTATGCATAAATGCTATGCGATATGATAACTGATTCACCAAAATCCGCGTAGGACCGTATCATCTTCAAATATGACTTTCTAGTTTCATTTTTCTTCGTTTTTATCCCTTTTCCACAACATATCTGAACATAGTTTATCAGTTGCAACACGAACACGTTGCTCAATTGTCAGCCGCTGTGACACATCCATTTGTGCGGTCAAACCCTACATTACTGTATGGGGCTATTTAAATCATACTATCTGTATTTTGTGGGGCAAACGTTTCGTTTCATAGTACCAGATGAAGGCTTCAGTATGCCTATTATATTTTGCGGACAGTTGGCCACATATGAGGTGGTCAACAGCTGTTTCGACTTTGTTACATCTGGTTACCGGGGCCTGGAAGCTGCGATCCGTGAGTAGTTGGTATGTCACCACAGCTCGGTAGCCCAGATACTAATCTATCACCCTTCTAGGTCGTGGTCTCTGAGGTTACAGCAGAGTGCGTGAGTTACATACCTCAGTAGATGCACCTCCTTCTGTTGCAGGCTGAAGTCAGTCGGTCGGTTGTGTTTGTCCTGAAAACTAACAAACTTCCACTATAGTCTCAGAACCGGACATCAAGCGGAAGTAACCGTTCAGTAACTTGACCTAGGGCCTGAAGTTGGTATACTTACGTTACCGTATTGTGAACATATGTCCATGCAGATGATGGTCGTTTTCATGATCTATCTTCCTTATTGGTCTCGATAGAGTGTGGTCTGTTCATCCACAACGGTTGAATTTTTGTGCAGGCAGCTAATGTTATATTCATTGTTCAGTGACAGGATAACTGCGATACACATTTTGGGTAAGTACCAAGAATCACTAGCTGAACCCTTGGCTACCGTTATTGCAGTGCTGATTCGTAGTGTAACTTCGGATGCTGTATCGTTCCAATCGCATTGATGTGTTATTCTCATCAGTAGAACCACCCCGAACGTTAGATGGAATATGCATACCGTCGACATGTTCGGAACAGGAATATGAAACATTTAGGTTCACTAATCCAGGACATTTGTCAAAGAACTGTGAATGATACATATTTCGCCACTGTGTAACTGATGTCCATTCAAACAATTCCAGTTGCAGAAAAACAGTTCTGGGGACTAGTGAGTGTTTTGAATCTTGGTTTGCACTAGTTACGAAGGGTTGGAACCATGATATCCAAGTTACTGAAATTTTCGGTAAAACTGCAAAACGTCTCTTAGACGTTTATCCGGTTGTGAACTATTGAAAGGTGTACCACAAATTCTTTATTCTATCTTCTGTATATTTTCAATTAGAAACGTAATTTCGATTTTGACTGTTTACGGGTAATATGCATTTGTTTGCCTCGTTTTGCCATCCGTTCTCTTATTGGTTCTGTCTAAATTGTCCTGAAAGTGCCAGTTTAACGATCTGTGGCGAAAAGGTTAGAAATGTCTATTCGTGGTGATTTAGAAGACGTTTGTCGCACTTCGTGCTCTGTTCAATTAACTGGTGGCTGTGATACCAACGGAAGAAATAAGTCGATGGAAAAACGGAGACTGTACTGTTCTATCAAAGCTCTGCTCCAGATTTTATAACCACCTTGTTCAAAGTGACTAAATCGCAAATTTTCAATCACCAAATGGAATCCTTCAGCTGTTCTGCCGACATCCATGAAACTCACTTATGTAAATACCGCTTCTTTTTCATAAACAGACACCTGGTATCCTCAGCTTCAGCGTTCACAAAATAACTACCATGGAATGCCTGAAGTTAGACTGTTGGATTGTGAAACCACCTTATTCAGCAATCAGTATGTAAAGTTGGTGATGTCGTTGCGGTTCCCATCATGAAACCAGATGTTCTTGTGTGCATCCAGGGCCAAAAATATGTACCATGAAAAATGGGACAAGAGAAATATTCAATCTATTAAAGGAGAATGGACACGGAGTGAAATAGCAGAATAATCTGGTGTCGGCAGAGAGCAAGAAAAGTTGGACCTGGATACTCGACCATTACAAAACCGTTAACAACCGAGAGGCTTAGTATTCTCAGCCTAATAACAGATTAAAATGCACTATTGTGATGGTTGACCAATTGGGAGGCTGGACTATTCTGACAGTTGTTGGATAAGGGACAACATGGACGAGGAATGGGAAGCAAAATACCCCCAACGAAAAGCGTCAGTCACACACAAGCCAAGCAGAAATGCATACAACTTGTGAGTAGAAACCGTTGCTGTGTTGTGGACTGGAGTTTCACCTCATAAGCAAGAGCGCACGCGTGGCGTGGGAGCGAACAATTTGCACAATAAGGATTGTGCCTTATTGTATGACTTTTCGCTACACTACGTAAAAAGCACAAGAAAAAACGGCTGCTGATTGTCACTTTGGTTGACTGGTTGATGACAAAGGTCAGACTGAAAAACCGCACTAAGCCGTTCCCGATTAGTTTTCTTTTCAAGTTTCCTATTTCTCATGTTTACTTTACTTCTCTCAGTTTGGTGTGCGCCTGAACAACAATTTTCATTGGCTGATCTTGGACAAATCATTAAGTTGCTGTTACCTATGTGTGTATATGGATTTGTGTTATCGCCTCTCGTCTTTTTGAACGAGTTTCAAGATTGTGTTTACGTGTTTGTTAATATTTTGCGAAAAGGTTTTAAAAAGCCAGAGAAGGCTTGTGGATTTTAAATATGCCTTAGTGTCCGAATCCTGTTGGTCCCAGTGGTCGACTGTACAGAAAGCTCACAAATATGGTTTCGCTCGTGATCGAACAGTGCACGAAGTTGCGTTTCATGTGGATGATACATTGTCGTACTTTCTCAAACATGATGCCGAGTCAGTATGTTTTAACTGATGAACCAATATTTTTTTGACGTCCTTGTTTGGCATAAGAATATCTGCTAGCTGTCGAACGATCCTTATAAGTTAAGGCAATTGATGAACTGTGCACATAAGTGGAAGTCATTGGAGAAAACATAAGAAATGTGTCTACATAAGTTAGGGTTTTAAGTGACCTACCGTCGTGTGTCGCAATACCTATTGTTACCACTGTTCACTAGGATACAGTGGTTGGTCTCACAGACAGACAACGCAATTATCCGCAACCTTCTAAAGCAATACACATTAAAATGCGTTGCTGTGCTTTGTGGACTCACCAGTACACGCACGTGACTGGTTGGGACATTGTGTCGCCAAAGGTTCGAATTTCGAAATCGTAGAACAGCTCACGGTGTATGTTTTGTTTGTTGCATGGGATAGGGCACAGAGAACACCGATTTAGAGCATGGAGGGAAAGTAGCATCTGCCATTACACTTGCTTTCAGAATGCCTTATTACTAACAAGTTAATGGCTGCATGAACAGTTAGTTCTTCCATTTCCTCTCGAATGAAACTTTTTTGAGGATGGTCATATTGTGTTCATACACTCAACGTTCTTACATGTGGAATTAGTCAAACTTCGCACTCCCCCATGTCTCCCTGCACTTCGTTTGCACCAGTCTGATTCTTTATGGCGCAAGTACTGTGTGACGCTGAATGAAACAGTGTCGTTCAGCAGCCACAGCCGAATTTCGTCAGATTTACCTGGGATCAGGCGACGTGTTTTGGCTTCGTATTTTGCTGCTATGATGTTGCATGGGTGATTGTGCTGCATGGCGAATCTTGCGACGTGGAGGTCTCTGTTGATGTTGTGGTAGATTTTGAAGTTAGACGAACATCTCGCCTGAGCAGTTATTCTCCCTCGAACACTGGAGGATGAGCATAAAGACTGTCCCTTGCGGACACATACATAAACGTTACTCTTACGTTCACCGAACCCGCATTCGGTTGATTGGGTACTGTAAGTAAAAAGGGTTCAAATTTCTGGAACAGTTCTAGCTCTCTCTCAACGGCATCCAAATTTTAGGAGTATCATGGGGGCGATACTGTTGAAATGTTCCTCAAACAAAGCTGTATTCACGCCGATGCTGTAGGTTTGGGGGAAGACTCCCTTCCGTCCGTTCCGCGCATTTATTGTGAGTGCGAACCAATGAACTAAGAACATACGTGATTAGACGACAGGCCCGACGGAGTTGACGAGATGGGATAGAGAGGCCCCCATGTTACAAAGTGGAAGTTGACGGATAAGGATAGGTAACCATAACTGCAGCGCAGTGGTTGCCTCATGAAAGCGTGGCCGGAGTTCTAATCCCAGCCGTGACAAGGATATGCACTACTGACAAGCTCTAATAAGAATACGTCAAGATTTGAATGTTTCGACTGTTAAACAACGGGATTGGAAGATAAGGATGAGACTGAATTGGCTTGCTTGGATTCATCGGACTTTCGTTTGCGAGGAACGTGTCTGGAGTTATAACGGTGATATCCAAATAAAAAACAACTTTGCGTGTCATTGTGCAAAATATAAAGAATCTGTCGTCAAAGACAGGTTCCGTGGAGAGCAGAAGTCAATAAACCACTCTGAGGCATATCACCACGAATGAACTTAAAAGAAGTGTTTACTTCATCTTCAACAGAGACCCCCCGGTTTTTGACAAGCATTTTATCGCAACAAATCGAGTTATTACCTTGGTTCTTGCTACAATATTTTACATTTTGGATCTCCTGTATTTTGACCGCATCTGTTCAGTTATACATCATGTGGAAAGTGTACATATATGTCACGGTTAATGGTTTCATCTTCGATTATTTACTGTAATTATTCTTCAATTGATTTCGTGGATGTGTGACAGCTCTACTCCTAGTTGCACTACCTGGTTGTTGAAAGTGCTGCCTTTACCGTCTATATTCCTCTCTTCTTCTGTCTAAAAAAATTGATAGAGTGTACTCAAACATATTTCCGTTTTTTACTGACCTTTCACAAAATTTGCAAAACGAGTTTTTCGACAAGTGAATAGTCAGGTTCAAGATTTTGTCTGTTTATCTGTTTTGGGAGAAAAGACGCAGAAGAGAATGGTTTGTTTCGATTTGAATCGAAAGTATACAAAGGTGCGCTTGCGTCAACATTCGATGCTCACGGTGCCGGTCTACCGTGCTGACCAATCCGCTGTGCATGGCCGCTAATCTGGGTTTGTTCGCTTCTCCACGTATTGTAAGCTAATTATGAGTTGTCCGGTCGACTCGATTGCTATCGAGCCACACATGTCCGGTGTTGTTCTTAGTTCATCCAGTACTGAGCGTGTGTGTGAACTGCAGTGGATCACGGCTTCGTGACCAAATTATCCGTGTCTCACTGCCTGTCGAATTTAACCCTGTGACTGGTGAATTAAAAGCAAACATCGAGCTAGCCTGCGCGATCCGTCACAGTATCCGGCAAAAGCTTTCACAAAACTGTCTCGAACCCATGTCCCACGTGGCTCTCTATAGATTCGATTGACGACAAGGCCACAAAATTGACAAACGCCATACACGACTTCGGACTTCTCCGACAGAGATCTGTAACCTCACGACGCGGCTCATGAACAGTACAACAAAAATTGGTGCGCAAACTTCATACGCTAACTCAGCTCGATTACAGTAAAACTTCAGCTAAAATTTATTGAGATGCTTTTCATTAAACTTCTTATTTAAAGCGATCCGTTCCCTTACTCAACTTAATTAAGACAATGAGATCATACAAATCACTTGATGTTTTCCAGAGTAGCATTCCATACACTCCGATCGCACATGGACATGTAACTAAGTTTAAACACACAGAGAGAATTTTGTTGCCTAATAACCAAAGCTTCTGTAAATTGGTTGATGCGTTCCCGGTTGCTTAAAAAAATCACACAGATTGCGTTACACACTCTGTGTTCTGTTTGGATTAAATGTTTTGTAACTAATGATACTGGATGCTGTCCGTCGGTCTCCATAGACACGCCTGGTGTTTCTAGTTGTGTTCCCGCCACTTAGGAGTATGCTCCTTGATACGAGAAGCTAGTTTTCGGCTTGTGTTCCCTATGTAACTCATACTGCAGCTACACGAGTATTTGTATAAACAATGGAATGTGACAGACGTAGGCCTTTTTGCTCGTAGCTGGGGAGACTGACAAGGTCCTGGTTCACTGTAATATACATAGTTTTACAACGTTATACAGTCTGGATACAGCAGCCATTGAACTCTTTTTGTGATTGCTGACCAGCCGTCACCTAGAAACAGGAGTACACCTTCTTTTTTGGTGCCGTTTTTATCTACATCTTCGGGGTAATGACACTGCTATACATGATGAATTGCATGAAGTACCCGTGTGCTTAATTCTTCCTCACATAGCCTCCGCACTTTGTGTGTCCACAAACAGTTTGTGTTGATTTTGATACTACCCTGATAGTGAGTATCCCCATATATTTAATTTTCGTTTTTGTGTTTCTCTGTCTAATCCCTTAAACTATGACTTCCACCGTATGAAAACTTATCTCACTGTTTAAAATGAGTTACATATCCATGTGCGTTCAGAATATATGAAATGTTACTCCGGAGAACATCACATGATTTGCGTCTTCTCATTGCCCTATTCAACTTATCCTCCTTATTGTCGCATCCTTTGTGTAATAGTGCTGAAAGTAGACGATTACTCTGTACGTTGCTATGTGAAATACTCTAACGCCCTAGTCAGACAAAATACTATATTTCAAAATTGTACACCATCTATACTTGATCGCATTCAGGTAAGCAATCCGACTAGCTCACTTCGAAATGAAGCACCAAACTGGAGTTTCGCTCTTATTAGAGCTCAGTAGTGTATATCCTTGTCCAGATCAGAATTTGCACTCTGACCTTTATGTTTGTGAAACTAGTTTGTTAACCATAACGCCAGCAATCTCACAATAGGCATGACCAAATAATCAAATCCAAACGCTCAACCACAACCTTGTATGAATAGTGTTCAGCTTACCCGATCATTTCGAAAGGGATATGAACAGAATCATTCCGTTCTATCTAATCGATAACCCCGTGATCAGGATTTCTCTGTTCGGTTGAAGTCACCGTCTTCATTGAACCAACTGAGCATGGTTTGAATCTGTAGTGAAGATTCAGGGATTGAGGTTATTTAAAAATTTTGAAATGGGCTAGCCGAAAAGCCTATCTGAATGCCAAAGCTGCGATCAAGTGTGAGTGGTGTTCAATTTTGAAATAACCTAAATCCCCAAACCCTTACTACAAAATACTATATTGTTTTTGGGGATTTCCGGAGCTTATCCTAGATGAATAATGCTTGACCAAACTTACTTTGTTTATATCCATAAGCTTTATCATTTGTGTAGACCACTTAGGATCTTATTCGTTATCTACTGCTGTTGCTAATCTCGTGCTGTTTTTGGCTCATACGAACTGTGCCGGATGCGGATGGTGTACTGTCCTCACAATTTGTGCAGATTGTGTTTCTTTCAGAATGTCTCCGATTGCTTACCTCACTTTGGACTGTGCACGTGACTGCTATAAGATAGACACATTTGCACGCCAGTGGTATTAAGTTACCTGGGTCTCGAGTAAACACTTAAAGTCTTATTGGTGAATTCTCAGTGAAAATATTTCAGTCAAATTATTTTGTGTGTCATTGCTTTATGTTTGTCTGTTTTACATGATCACATGCCTGGTATGTTGGCTGTCATTATCCAATTCTACTCTGGACAGACATTGCGTTCCAACGATATGTGACTGAAGACCGATTTTTATGTTAGCAGCGCAAACAAAACTGTCAGCGAAAGATTACGAAAACAAAATGCTTAGTTGTTTTATGAGTATAAATTATCCAATCTGTTGTTTCAGACTAAGATCCTGTGACTATTAACACCGTAGTTTATTTGGTTCGCACAATTTGTTTTAGTAAAAAGTGCATATACATCAATTATGGACGTTTCCAACAACATTTACCATCAAAAATAGTAAAACCTCAAATGTAACACATTTTGGTTGCCCAAGGGATGCGACATATCGGGCGGTTGAGTTTTTGGTTGCTTTTTCCTCGTAATCGTGCACATTCAAAAATCATGTGTTATGACTCATTATGTTAGGAATACTTACATTGTTCGTTGTGGAGAAATTGGTGCATCAACGGCTTTGAAAATTAAGAGTGGGTGTTGGCGGACACATGAGAATGGTACGTGTGCTCCTTGGTGTTACTTGGTTTATGATGGCCTGATTAATTTTTATGAATGATTGATCAGGGAACTGTGATCGTTTGTACGGCTTGCTTTGAACCGCACATAGATCGTAGAGTTTGTTGTGGGTGACGTATAGCGTTTATGGCAGTCGCTCCTTCGCCTATCTGAAATAGGCTGGATTATTTCGTCATCTTCTTGTTTCAATCGACTACCACTATCGCTCCCTTGGGAACCTAAAATGTTTTGAGGAACCGCACCCATGTGGTAGCTGAATGCTGGTCATTGCATAGACTTAATTGACTGGTTGCTGATCAATTCCTTGGTTTTAAAACAGATATGGTATAAAACGTATGCTTTGTGTGAATAGATGAGTTTAATTAACCTCTCCTCCTAAGGCCAATTCTATTTGAAGCTTTATTTTTTCCTGAATTAAAACACAGGTCCAACAACTTACCGTTTTGGGGCGCCATTGGTTCGAACGTGAGCATCCGTCTGCAGGTTCACACAGTATCCGGCCTTCCTGTTGCGGTGCCATTGAGACATTTGCTTCCTACACTCGTTTGGTAGCCTTTCTGTGCCGTCTAGGCTTGTTGCCACAGGCCCATGAAACTCAATCCGATGTGGACCTGTATGTTGCCCCGTTGTTCTTAACCACATTTCTCTTTCGTTGAATTCATCCAAACTATTACTATCCCGAATGTAGGTCACGACAGATTGCTTGGTTTGTCTAACAAAACCGCTAATGACGTAATTTCGAACGAAGGATTACTTAAACAACATCATTAAAGAGGCGCTGTCTTAAGATGGATCACAAGTTTGGTAACGTCAACCACGACGCATTTCAGTGCTTCACTTGTGTGCACGAAGAGAGTAATGACGTTGCTACTATCTAGCGAGCGTTGTATGCCACAGAGCGATACGTGTGATCGGCCTTTCCAAATTAGAGAATGTAAAACGTCAAATACTGGGTTCATTGTTTGCATACTTGGAGATGACATAAGTTTATACAAAGTAAGCCTGTTTCGCTAGGTTTCAGATCTTCTCCCATGTGTTTTTGATGAAAACAAGGGCGTGCTCGAGATAAGTATTAACTCATTCTGGTTCCTAAAATACTGACTGAATATAGAAATAGAGGTGTATGCAACATTGCCAAACCGCCTTGTTTTACGGCACTTTACCAGAGAGTGTCGAAGAGACTCCATTCCTTTTCTTCTCCAGGTATGAACGCATTGAAAGCAAACACTGACAATCACTTAGCTGCAGTATTAGTAAACTTTACAAACGTCCACGTTGTTTCTGTATATTAGGCATGAGGTAGCATTCGTGCTCTTACAAACAGTCACAGAATGCCTGGATGATTGCATCGGTGTTTTAAAGTCGGTTATTTGATTTAAATCGAGGACTTAAACTCCGGAGACGTCGGACTCTATTCTTTGTGATCAACCCATCCGGCCCTTGACTCAGTTCAGAGCTGTCCGATGTCATCAACCCGCACTGTAGTAGTGTTACCAATGGATCAATAAGTTGTTTCGTCATACCAGCCTTCTTACATGCCTTTTTAGTATCATTCTGACAACACGCTTTTCTAGCTCTTGAACCACGATATATGGCTTCATCCATATAGCCAAGAAGTCACCAGAATTATCGCTCCTAGTGACGATTAGTATACTTTCCTGGTTGTTAGCAAAGATGCTAACACATCAGCCAATTCTACACTATTCACGAGCTGGTTCCTCCATGAAGCGAACTTAATTTCTCAACTATTAGGGGTGTGACTGACACGCATTTAAAATTTTGCCATTAAGTCATCTTGCGAAAGACATAGGGATTTAGTGCAGTCAGACTAACAGAGAGTCAAACGTAACGTCAGCCAGCACTTTGGTGGATTGATCACTCACCTTGACCGATTGGATATGCCTCTACTGTGGGTCGGTGACACTTTATAAGTTAGCGGATGGTTGATTGGCGCACCCATTGTAGTCATGCTTACGCACGTCAAGCCAGTACGCTACACACAGTCCCAGTTTACATTTCTCGTTCGATTTTCAGTCAAGTTTGCACTGTTGGGACTCCAAGGTGATATATGACTATTTGGAGGGCGTTGCTACCCTCTTGAATGATACTGCCTTTTTGTCACACTGCATCTACAATTAATTATGCGAAACAAAATCTGCTCAAAACATGACTGTCACCGGCTACATGGAGCAAGGTAACGTATAGTTTAGTACGGTTGCGACCTGTTTCAGCATGTACTCTCAGCTTGTATCTAAACCTATTAAGGCTTGCCTAAACGACTGGTTAAATACAACTCGAACCTTGCGACTCCCCCCAAACTTGGAAAAATAGTCGAACTACACACAAAGTTTTTAGAATCAGAACATCTTAAAAACAGTCTTCATTATCTTGCTGCATTGTTGTGGGAGAACCGAATTCTTACCTCTGATAGCTGTTTTCAAGGAGTCGCATTCACCATTTTTCTTTAGTCAAACTGTTAATAAAATCTCCTTGAGGCGTACTTTTTCACAACATTCCAAATTCCTTCGATCGGGTTGGGTTCAAAAGAATATCGGCCAAGCCGCATCAATTTTTGAACCTGTAATCAGGTTCTAAACAGTATGGCCGGTTGGCGCATATGAATACTTTTGGTTCTTTGGATTCTCCACACAACCTATCCAGTAAACGCCTAAGCCATTGTTGAAATTATTATTCCTTCAATCCTCTACGTTTCATCGTGTAGTCAAAGCATCCAGATTCTTCAGTGGCACTAATGATCTATAAGTCAGCACCGCTACTGTTGATTGTCGTTATCCATGTTATTGTTCCACCAAGAGATCTTCCATAGTTTCGTGTGTATTGAAGACTGAGATTTCTTCATTCGTCTAAATCAGTTAACTACTCGTTTGACGATAGCTTTTATTTTTTCAGCACAGCCTTTTCGTTTGCATTTGTCTTCCATACACTGGAGAAAATTTCTTTAAGGTTTACAGCAGACAATCCGAATAAGGGCTGTCAGATGATATTCTCACATCTAGTCGAAACTCTGCATGTAATCGGCTCCTCATAAAGCCTAATCAGTCTACCTTCGTATCAGTTTACTCCTCCGTAAACTTCATCCTAAAATATCCACCACGTTTTCTTCTAGGTTCTCAGTTTCTGGAGTCCAGTCCGATGTTATGTGAACGTTTATTTATAACATAATGTCAACGTTTTGCCACTCTTCGCAATTGTCGTTAACCAGTACAATGCGAAGGCGATGTTCAAGTGAATGCTTGCGACAAAGACCTCGTCTGCTTACCGACACTGCAAGTGGTGTTCACTTTTGACAAAAATGCTTCTACACACAAATGGTTCTACACTTCGATGTTCCCATGGAAATTTTTGTTTCGTCGTGGCGTTCGACGTAAGCTGTTACCAGACTGACTTGAACTCAATACTGACTCATCCATAGCTTTTCTTAAAGAACGTCGTGTTTTGCTAACAGGCTCATAAAACTGAATAACGTTACAGATGATCTGTGATTTTTATGACACAGCTCTGTTTCTTCACCATACAGCTCACGAATGGTGCGACGAAACTTGGTATGCAGTCGTTGTACATCAATTTAAATTGGTTTGAACAAACTCGGTCGTCAGAAATCCCTTAAAATTTTTTGACTTCTCCTTCGTCGTCTGCTACCTATTTTGGGTTTACTTGGGGCGGAGTCCCTTATGTAGTCATCTTGAAATAAGGCAGTTGATCGACACGTTGCTACTTGATGCTTCATCGTTTGAGCTAGGTAAAGTACGATGAAGACTCATGTGCCCTGCCTGTAGAGAATTTTGGGGGTCATTACAGTGGAAGAATACATGTGAAACATCGGAGAGCTTGTTATGGAAATAAAGTGGCTTGTTTTGTACTCGGGGTGATTGGTAAATCATTGTGATCATGAACTACTACAAGCAACTTAAGTAATGCATTAAGTCAAAGCAGACTAGTATCCGGATTGGCTAGTAGCTGGCTCCACAAGCACAGGCTAGTGCCATAGGTACGATGTGCCGAAGAACATTAACTGCCTGCCCAAACAGAAGCTGAGAACTTCGATAGCTTATGCAGGATCGGTGCGGTGGTGGAGAAGTTCAACAGGACCAAATTTGTTTTATTGTTTTCCACAAACTTCACCACTCATGGAGATCGTTTATGAACTTGTACGTCACCGGTTAGTTTTATTCACATCGCTCTGATTACAGGCTAGCTGTGCATACCAAATATCTTTGATTCTGCGTTCCAATATTTTTCGTATATTGTGCTTCCCTCAAAGTCTGTTTGATTACTCACGACGTATTGAACAGTGCAGAAGTTTGAGAAGTGTGCAGCGTTACTGTTATGTACTTGTTCTGTTTTCGGGCGATTGGGGTCTTATTACGCAATTGTTGAAGGTCACTTTCAGGGTGTTTTTGTCCTGCTCGCAGATTTGGCCTATAAGCAACCCACATATGGAGACCTTGATGTCACTGAAACTACTGTCTGTGTGTTCCAAGGTGCGACTGAATATGCAGCAGTTATGTACCGTGTATCGTCACCTTACAAGGGCTGTTCTCATTTGCTACAGGCAGTGATACGCTTATGTGTATGCCAAAGATATTAACTTACTTGGACCTCGAATTTGCTGTTCGTAGTCTTATTCACATGTTCTCACTTGATGTCTACAAATATAGTCATTATTCTGTACATCTTTGTCCAGTACTTAAGTTTCCGTGATCGTATGATTGTTACTTTAGTAAGTTGGAGGTACTCTGAGCAGACACCTTATCTCAACAATCTATGACTAATGAACGCGTGTTGCATTATGGGCCATCATTATCATCGTCATTGACAGCAGTACATCAATGACGCCTAACTGCTACATAACCACTTTGGCAAAGCTTAATGCAAATGGAAAATTTGTTTGGCTTTTTAATAAAGTACTATACTACTTATCAACCGTCCGGATAATAACTGCCACCAAAAGTAAGATCTCCTTTTTTAATTTCCCGAGGTGTGCGGTGCTTTAAGAGGTTGGGTATGTATGCATCACACGAATATTTCAGCAACGATTAGGCACTGGTCGAACGTGATTGATCATAATGAGAATAGATTTTGTAATTTAGAGAATGTTTTCTACACCTGTGTACATTTGACTCTGCCTTGAACAGTATTTAAAAAAAGTATTCAGTGAACAAAAAATATGATCACGACATTTATTTCACTTTTATTAAAGGTAGTAGAAATACGGAATGTAAGAAACCGATATAAAATTGGAATTTAGAACAAACATGCAGCAGCCACACTTTGTTAACCTTGAGACTTGTCGGCAACAGCATTAGAGTTCGTGTTTTACTTCATAGTTTTCTGGATCGTCATTCTGTCCAGTGACTCTTCATGACACTATTGGTACATATGTTTCATTTTTATATAGACCCTTCTCATCATCATCATCATCATAACAGCCATGAGCCTGACCAAAAGGTACTGTGGCTCGGGCCGCCGCTCACCTCAACAGTGACGTGAAATATCCTAGAGGAAAACGTTACTAAGAACGTTGAAAATTATTAAAAGAAGACTATACGGAAGAACTGGAAATGGTATGGATACAGCTACACCATTGACTGCGAACCAACGGTTTGACTGATCACGCGGACGCCATCCAAGCAGGCGAAACCTACCCACTTTGCTCAATGGAGCAGTCAGAGTCTTCATGTTTCGTGACCACGTTGTTGCTTGACCACCACGCGGTTTTACCCAACTGTCGGTGGTCTCAGTATATAATGCCCGATACGGTAAACGATCAGATGGCATACGGAGTACGTGACCCAACCATCGCAAGCTGTGTACCGTGATTAGTTGACCA
>LUCH01000266.1:237754-273447 GCA_013368495.1 Paragonimus heterotremus | reverse complement strand
TCCTGATACGGAAGACAGCAGTGCCACAACTATAAAATTAGTTCTGCTGTATGCCCATAGAATCGTGCTTCACTACCTAAGCACTCCTACGCGGTCAGTAGTGCGACATACAATCCTATGAGTGTCGCTGCTTTTTGTCTGATTGCTCCCCTTTGGCCTGTCTGACAAGGTTGCATCTGGAAGGACCGGAGTCCTAATCAGCATAGCCCGCCGGATCAAAACAGTACACAAGCCCGACCACCTCGACAAGGTAGCAGTATAGGTCGGGGTAGACCCTTCTAATAATGAATGACATACATCAATACTGAAACATTCTGAATATTGGAAGTAGGTGAAGAACAAGATAGCTGATAGTAATTTTTAAAAAAAGAAGATGAATTCGTAGTTCATGGGAATCACTGGTCATCCTAATTTTTCATAGCAGAGGTTCGCTCTAATTATTCTTAAGATCGAGCTAGAATTGGCGTTTACTCTGGTCGTGATTCGCTCGATACCCAGTGTATAAAAACCATTCTCTAGTCTGCTCATCTATTATCCACGTCCGATCGTTTTTCCAGCTATAATGTGTCACATCATTGTCTACCATGAATTCTGGAAGAGATTTGCTACCGTGATTGGTAACGTTCGTCTTTGATTTAAATGTCTAACTTGTTCACTTTCCCTACTGCATTCAAATTGGCTTGAACTAATACTTGTGTTCCTTTGGTATATTGTTTAGTGTGATTGCTTGTGAGGTGTCTAGAGCCCATTTGCTCACTAACTTTTAATTCCATGTTATCTAGATAATTGTCCAAAACGGTGACTACTGGATAACTACAAGTTGTAAGGTTTGCCGGTTTGATGCAAGTATGTCACTGGTCACAACACATAGATTGAAAAGCGTTTCGTGATTGTTTTAAAATTTATACCCTGCCTGTACTCTGTCTGTTTTCTTACAGTGGGGAGTGGCTGTCCTCTTCGTCGAATATGAACTCGCTGTTGCTTCCCTATCATGCTGGCCTTTTTGATCAGGTGATTTGGCAAATGCGCTTTCGAGGGGATTCCACCTTAGACAATGATGAACAACATTTCGATGAAGAGGGTAGGTGTAAGTTGATACTTGCCAATACTCTCCTTCATGCCTGTTTATCGGACCCATCTAACTCTGATCGCCATGATGGGAGTAGTAGTTGGAGCATTTGGTGCGAGCAGGAAGAAGCTGCAACGGGACATCGAAAGTCTCCATCATATCCACCTAGACGGTTACAGTCTCTGTGCGCCCTGTGGCAACTTCCTTCCAGCCCGGATTCATATAGGGCTCGTCTTGGTCTTTTGGGTTTTCTCCTGTGTGATGCCACTGCAGTTGCTGCTTTTGCTCGGAAGAACGCAAGTTCTCCTGTTCAAGATCTACCAACGGCAAATCCGCACATGTTGGCAGTGAAACTTGTAAGTTCATCGAGTTTTTTATTGACGTGCATATGAGTTGGTCGTTGTTTCCTTCTTTGCTTAATTTGTCTTTTTCCCCTCTGCTTTTTTCAGTGTCGACATGTGTTGTTGCTGCTTACAAAAGAGTTTCCCGCAATCCGGCCGTTGCTACCAAGCATCTTCCTTTTGTGGCTACTTGATCGCGGGTTTTTCAAGGTAATTGTTGCCGCACGCCGTTGTTTGGTTCACCGATAGCTTGTGCTAATCTTGGTATAGATCTGTTGACACCTGTAGTCAACCACTCTTTTCGAGCACACCGCTTTCCTTACGGTTGTTGAGCAGTGCACACAACTAATCTCATGGATTGGTTATTCATTTGTTTGCAAGAACACGTTTCACGTACAAAGCTTACTCTCACGTGTTTGCCTTCTGAAGTTCATTATTGAAACTGCTCTAGACCTCAGGTTGTGCAGTAATCCACTTTGTGGAATGTCTAATACCCCAAGACACACGCTGGGCAGGCTGAGTTATTATTTCAGTGGTCAGCTGTTGCGACCGTCATATCAAACGGAACATTGCAGTGACAAAGTTGTAGTTAATCGAAGCTCCAGGTCATTGTTATACTTCTGAAGTTCCGCAGCTTGGTGGTGGGAGAAGTGGACAGGGAATTGTCACCATGGGACATAAAGTTGATCAGTAGAAGTTGGGTACATCAAACCCACCTATAGCATGCTTCATTTAGTGATTTCTAGGGTCTGTTTCTCCTCGATGTGATGTAATTCTTTCTGTGGAAGTCCAAGTCTATTAGGGTACTGTAGGCTCAGTCTTATTTTTATAAATACAGAACGTAGCTTGTTCTCTTGGAGGTTGTTCACCGAATGGCTGTTATCGGCCACCGGTGTCTTCGAGGTGTTAGCAGCATGTAGTGGGAGCATCATATCAGTAAAGACGAAGTGTGTCTGTCTTCGGGCTAAACAGATTTTCGGTAATTCTCATCAGGCATATACAATTACAAGCGATTAATTGGGCTTATATATAAAACAAGAATATGGTTATACGCAAAGTTCATAGAAACTGTGAACGACTATCTACGCGGGTAGATAGTCGTAGATAGTCGTTCACAGTTTCTATGAACTTTGCGTATAACCATATTCTTGTTTTATATATAAGCCCAATTAATCGCTTGTAATTGTATATGCCTGATGAGAATTACCGAAAACAGCTGTTTGCAATCTTGACTTTTGTGAATTCTCTGGGTGTAATGACAAAACTAAACAGATTTTGTTAACCACTTAACATGTCCATCTCTTCCGACCGATTTCGTTGGTATGGAAACATTTCTTGAATGCCACTCTATCACACCCCGCCTTGTTAACCAATAGCGGGTTATGTTGCAAACGACTCTCTAGTGGCCAGCTTGCGTTTGAAGTTTGGAGCATGGAAACGTTGGCATTGAAGCCAACTTCAACAAGTCGCCGTCGGCTTACTGTCTAGGGCCTTAAAACCTGAATTGCTGTGTGATTCATTTATTGACTAATGTACTACTCGTCGACATATTTTCGAATAGGTTAAGCTGATAAGCGTGCTGAAATAGGTACATCAACCGCAGCGTTTTTCCCGTCATTCATCGCTGGTTGAGATGCACACGGTCTTGAAAATGACTGAGGTTGTGCGTAATAATCAGGTAGTCAGTGTGCGATGTGAGTTCCAGAGGTCTCTTGTGTTTAATTTCGTGAAACGTCATCAACTTCCTACCCGAGATCCGGAAATAAATTATCTGTCTGTTATCAAGAAACTTTCTAATATGCAAGTCGTCGTGACCTTCTCTTATGCTTCATTGGTTGGGGGTTGCTATTGACGTGTGTGCAATACGTTCGCCTCTCGTGTGCTAAACAGTATGACTTCTTTCCTGAAGACCATTGGACCCATCTTACCTTTATGGTATCGATGTAGAAAAACGCGACAGAGTTTCAGAACAAACTGTTTATTTCCTGCGTTGTATACACTCATTCGCTTAGTTCTAGCATAATCTGCTACTAACAATCATAGATGAACTCGCGCCCACTTTGAATCAATTTTGTTCTTTAAGGAATAACGGAAAATTCATCTTGAAAATGTGATAACTAATATGGTGTGCATTCAGCGGCGTTTAATCCCACTGCTTTCCTCCCTCATTGATGATGAGTGTTCTAGCATCAGGTTGATCTTTTTGCCCTCGAATAGTACTTCCGCTGTGCGATCTTTTGATAAGGTCATCTTCTGGCCTTTCAAACACCAATTTAGAAATTTGTTGCTGGGTTACATGTTGATGTGAGTTGAAGTAGAAATTAATAACCGTATTATTTATAAAGTGCACACTAAAAAACGTTGTATTCTACCGGGCGTCCTTGGTCAGAAGTACTTCCAGATGTAATCACCAATGCGTTTACCAAGGTAAGTTTCTTGTAAAAACCTATATTGGAAATACCCGAGAGACTGCAGTGTGACTTTATTGCAGATTTCTATAACTTCAGCACTATACTTTTTCCAGTTTAAGATGTATGGATGTCAATTTAAGATGGCTCAGGTAACTTGACCCTGACAGGCTAACTTAGTTTTCCCTCCACACCTGACGGGACCACCTCGTCTCACTCTGCAGGAACCAGCCAGTCCTCATTTTATCCCGCCCGCCCGTGTCCGCATTAGCCGTGCAACCCCGTTTGGCGTTGAAGTCCGTTTAGTCTCCTTGGAACATCTTAAATTGACATCGAGACATCTTAAACTGGAAAAGTTATAGAAAGCTTTCCTTTGAAAGTCTGTTGGTCTGTGATTGCTCATCTCCGTCATCCGTGAAAACCTAATTGGTTAATCCAAGCACGGGATAGAATGGTGTTTTCTGATTTAGGTCAGATAGCCTACAGATTTTTTAAGCTGCCATACACAGGCAAAATTATCGCTCTTGTTCTGGTTGGAATGCTTTTCATTGTAAAGCCGCAGCCAAATTGCAGAATTGTGATAGGTGTGATACACACTTAGATGTCAGCGTGTATTTGCTGCACGTGATTCCTTTTGTTTGTTGGATTGTGTTCCGAGATCTGAAATTTCGGGCGCCGATTCGCTGTGCCACTGTGATTGACCTGGCAACTACATGAAAATGGTTATTTGCTGTGGAATGCGGCCGGCGAATTTTGCTGAAGTTTTTATTGTGGAATTGGGATCTGATAATCAATTGTTGCGCATTAAGTGTTTGGAGTGAAAAAATTCACCTGTTTATGTGCCATTTGTAAGTGGACCTTTTACCCCAGAATTCAGAGTGTAGTAGTCTTCCAGTTTCCCAGGATAGATTTGAGTGTTATTCATTCTCGGTCAAAAATTTCAATGGCAGGAATCTCTGATGCCACAGCTGCGAACGTATGTGACAACTGCGACTGTTGAATCTCACTCCCACTTGCCCGGTCGTCTGGTCATCTTGTTCCCGAATCAGCACGAGCTAGTTGGCAGTTATCTTAAATCATGCAATCAAGCAGATGTTTGGGATCATCTAAAACGCTGCTTTCAGCTGGACTCGCCCATGAATACCAGGCGCAGGCAGTCAACCTGTTCCTCAGCCTTGCGAAAAGACCTTACCGACGATCTCCGAGCCACCGGTGCACCTTTCTTGGCGCTTTCAAAATTACGGCGAAGCATGCTTAAATTGGAGACTTTTCGTATGGACGATGACGTCGACAGTGATCTGTTTGACAAGGCACAAACTATGGCTAATGGTGCTTTTATTCGACTTGCTGAGGCCTGTAGACGGGGTACGTTTTGGGATTTTGTTGTGTTACTAACATCTGTTGGTTTTTTCTGTTTCTAACTAGTGTGTTGTGTACGTCACTTTTGAATCATGTTTCAGGATTCACTCACTTTTTCCGTTATGGCTACGAGTTATGTTGTGTGATTGTCCCATTCCAGTTGATTCACAGAAGTGTTATAGCTTATGGCTAACTATTTGTGAAGTTCGTAATTTTAGTCATACTGTAGGGTAAAGGCGTCCAATAAAGCACAGTCCTTATTGTCCAACACGTTAGTCAGCATGCTACGCGCGCGCTCGTGTTTATGAGTCAGCAGGTTTCCGATCACGCGTCGTGTACACTTCTGCTCGGTTTATGTGTGTGATCGGCGCCCTCTATCCGGGGGTTTTCCGCTTGACATTCTTCGTCCGTTGATCCGATTTTGTTGAGCGATAGCTCGTCCGGTCGCTCGTGTTGTCCGCCATTTATCCACTGTGGGCTTTAACCGTACTCCACAGCCGTGTCGAGGTATTCCTTCGAGTGTTGGAATAATCGCACCTCCAATTTTGTCATCCATCCTATTTTGCCTGTTATGTCTCGCCCATTGGTCCGATCCGGTCGATCGATGACTCTTCCGGTCGCCCATGCCGTCCTCCATCCGCTCGTTGTGGGTTTTGGACGTACCTCCCCCGACGTTGAGGTATTCTTCCGTGTGTGTGAATGCTCACACCTTCGGCCTGATAATCCACCACAATACCTAAAGCTCGCGTTTGTCTCAATCTTAGTAAATGTGTCATTTCATCAAAAATTTGAGGAATAAACCGGTTTTCAAGCAGATGATAGATGATTCTAAATGGGTCTTGCAAGACTACGAGGGTCAGTTTGTTCAAGGGCATGAAATAATAAAAACGTGCGGCGGTTAGTTAATATCGCATCACAGCAGCAATGGACAGTCGCAAGTTCTCACATTGACTGTTTGACCACACACCGTGAATGTGACTTTACCATTCAAGTTCATGTTAGGTCTCCATGACTTAAGGCTCTGATAGCTTATTGCGGCTACACTAATTGGTTTTATTATTATTTGTATGGTAAAAATAACCACTGTAAAACCATAATGTCAATATCTTGGTCGTCATTCGTTGTGAAGGTCACCCTCCTTCGATCATTAGATACCAGCATTTTCAAGCGTGCTGGCGGCATTGTTAATTCAGTACTGACATTGTTAACTGTTCATCATCATCATCATAGTAGTCATCAGCCTGACCGGAAGATACTGTGGCTCGAGCCGCCATTCACCTCAACAATGGCGAAATATCCTAAAAGAAGAACGTTGTTAAGAAGGTTGAAAATTAATAAAAGAAGACTAAGCGAAAGAATCAGAAATGTTAGTGAGCAAGGTGTGCAATTGAGTGCGGCACACGGCCATCTCCGACAGCCTTTCTGACCAGCGATTTGAGTGATCGCAAGGACCCCAGCCAGGCAAGCGATACACATTCACTTTGCTCAATGGAACAGTCAGGACCCTTATATTTCACGACCACGTTGTTGCTTGACCACCATGTGGCTTCACCCAACTGTTGGTGGTCTCATTATATAATGCTCGGTACGGTAAACGCCCAGCCGGCATACAGAGTACGTGACCTAACCATCGCAAGCTGTGCAACGTGATTATTTGACTAACTGATCGCGCGTCCCATGCGTTTCGGAATACGCATCGGCGGATTACCGCATTGTTTATGCGATCAGTCCACTTAATGTGGGCTGTTCGGCGGAGACAACGATTGTCAGACACAGCAAGCTTGTTGATATCTTCCTTGCAAACAGGCCACGTTTCCGAACCATAGAGTAGAACAGAATGTACAGAAGCATTATATATCCTTTTTAACGACAACCGAACGTCCGTTCGACGCCATAGACGATGTAGGCCGATAAGGGCAACTCGCGCCGTCGCTGACCTTGCTGATATCTCTTCAGCAACATTACAAGCTGACAAGATAATGCTACCCAAGTATGTGAAATTGCACATAGTCTGGAATGGATTATCTGCAATCAGTTCTAATATCACCTTCCCGTCATCCTTGAAAAAAGAAGAAGGGAGAAGGTCTGGTCCAGGAATCTTTACGCATCAAGAACCTAGGCTCCAGAAGCCATTTTTACTTCCGATGGAGTGCCGACTTGAATGCAATAACTGATCATTCGGGTTCCATCGTCCACACGGTCTGGTTGGGGCCAGCTGAACTGTTATTGAAAATGTTTAGCCCACCCTTCAAGTCGGCACGATTGGAGCCAATTCGTATACATTAATCTCATTGGTCTACTTATATCACTGCCAACGATGGTTTTCGGGTGTGTTTCGATCCTTCTGAACCCTATTAGGGAATACTTCCATCTATGTTTACACATTTTAGACTATCGCCACTGTAGTTCTTTAGTGATGTGTTCCTTTTCGACCATATCAATTGTGTATCAGCCGCGTTAATTTTCTGCATGCTCATTCATCCGCTTTATCTGTTTATAGCTCGAATTTTGTTTTTATTTATTGATCCTTATTGAAAACCCCTCCAGCCGGCCGTTTGGGTGATTTGATGAACTTGGACCTGTCTCCGTCCGAGTCAAGGATCTTATTTGATCACTACAAGAAAACTGGGCAATATGTTGTGGTATTCCATTGTTTGCTTGCGCGTAAGCAGTACAAAGTGAGTTGGTTGTCTTTGTTCAGTTAACCAATGCACATGATGTCATGACAAAAGCAGCCAGTTTGTGGTTCGATTACGGACACTCATCTAGGTTGGTGCTTGTCAGCGTTGTCCACGGTGGTATGCTCAGGGGTCAGGTGCTTAAAGAGCAACTGAATGAATGGTGAACACTGGGTGGATCATACAAAAGGTTCAATGTTGAACATTATTTGTTAGATATAGTTTGAAGGTTATTTAAATATATTTTTCCTCGATGAGAAAGGTCAATGTCAACTTATCTTTTTATCACTTATCTTAATACTTGACGTTGGGTGTTTCCAGTCCTATCACAAATAACACTTGTAATATCTGTTATTGAAACCATGCGTAGCGAACTAGTTATGGCAAAGTGAATTCTCATTCTTAGCCACACTTATTTCGCTCGCTTTCTTGCTGCTTCTAAATCTAAACTTGTATAGTTCATTTGCCTGTTTACGGTGACCATGAGCATGTCTAGAAGGTACTGTG
The DNA here is from genome assembly GCA_013368495.1 of Paragonimus heterotremus. Classification (NCBI taxonomy): domain Eukaryota; kingdom Metazoa; phylum Platyhelminthes; class Trematoda; order Plagiorchiida; family Troglotrematidae; genus Paragonimus; species Paragonimus heterotremus. The sequence continues at coordinate 265,085 of LUCH01000266.1, read as the reverse complement.
GTTCGGGCGATAGTTCACCTCAACGAGGAAGTGAAATGGCCTAGAGGAAGAAACATCCATCAAAAAGGTGAGAATGGTTAGACGAGATTTGACGCGTGGACTGGAAATGATGAGAATGTAGACACGCCATTAATTGAGGCATATCATCACCTCAACTAGCATTTATAGCCAGCGACTTCAGTAATCACGAAGATCTCAACCGGACTGGTGACGGTAGTCTACTTTACTCAATGGAACTATCAGGGTCTTCATGTCTCGTGACTAAATTGTTGTTTGGCCGCTAGGTGGATTTACTCAACTGTTGGTGAGCTCACTGTGTAATACCCGTTGCGCTAAACGCCCAGCTGGTATGCAGAGTATGTGACCCACCCCTGGCCCGTGTCTCATAGCGATCCAGCGCGCTATGCTAACCAGGACTTTTGGTTCTGACAGATACAATTATTTAAAGCAGTTCAAAGGGAAGCAGTTAAAGGAAAAGCAGTTATACTCAGAATCTTGTGTATCGCATTGGTGGCCGCTCAGGAGTGATCAGATAGTGGGCTAGGATCCTATGAGCACACAGATGTACCTTTTTTCTCTCTCCATGACTGGCCTACTTCTAGATTATAAAGAGAGTGTATTGGCAAGGGCACCCTCAAAAAATGGCACTCCGACCATCTAATGGTTGGCCGTGACCGCCGGCGCATTCAGTCGAACAAATCAGGCATCCTTGTTTTATACACCGTGCCCTCGTGCTAGGTAAGCCTTTCACTGCCTAATGAGTTAGACCCTTAAGCCACTGACATAAGGCAGGATCATTCATGAAGACCCTATCATCTTGTTGTCTCACGGGTTAGTATTTTTTAGTGAGCCTCTTGTTAAGGTCCTTGAAATTAACTTTGTTCCACGGTATAATCCGCCGAGAAGTATGAGTCACCTCTGTCATTTAGAATCGCCGGGAGAGCTGTAGTTAATGGCAATTGATAAATGCTATATTTTGGTAACGCCATTTCAAAACACGAAACTTGTGTACTTCTAATACATGTGTACGTGTATCTTTCACAACTAGGTTTCCTTTGCATCATAGCTTGAAAACGGTTCTTTGTTTGCGTTCGCAATGCTTCTTGATGCTCAACTTCAAAGTGACACTCCCCGACCGATTTCGTCCTTATTTGTGCTCATCAATTAGAGATAGTTTAAATGGAGGATAAAACTGGCTACTCTTCGCGTTACTATACACTGCTGTCATCCGCTCGACCACCAGTTCTCTGAGCATCGGTTGTGACGGGAGAGTTTGTATGTTATTGAGTTATAGCTTGTTTTCAAACCATTAGTGTGGATGAACACAGTCTACCTTGGACTGGTCTTTTTTTGCCTGGACCATTGTTCTGGACAAGTGATTTTCAATCCTTTTTCCTCATGGCCGACTTTCGAGTCTGCACGATCTCTGTGCCTCCTACTTTTGTGATTTTAAATGCTTAAGGACAACGGCCATTCAAAGGCATTGAACCGTAGAGGATCACTAGTTATTAACAACGTCGTTTCATTCCCACTTTTTTAAGAAGCTTACTTATTACTTTAAGAGACCTACTTTTGAAAACTCAAGGCTTCGGCTGGATTTGAACCAGCAGTAGAAACAGTATGCTCAAACGCGGCAAGTGTTCTATCAGCTAAGTTACAAAGCCACGCCGGAAGCTCATAAACTTGCATGGTTATTCGAGTAGAGCTTAAATTTTCTCGGGAAATCACTGTTAACCTCTTTGCTGGATTTACAGGTACTTTTTTTCCTTGTAACTTTTTATGCAACATGTTCGGCCGTGTATGTTCCACGTACACAAAAAAATAAAATGTATGCTCAACAGCAGTTATATGTTTTCGAGGCTACTTATTACTGTGAATAAACACAAAGTAACAGTTTATGCAACCAATTCTTTTGTGAAGAAACCTCATATCCTTATAACGTTCAATTCCTAATTTTTTAATATTGTTCAGCGATGAACCCTTATGTTACTCATTCTGATAGCGTTGTGCCCCTCTATACCTACTTCAGGAACGATTTATCTAAACAGAGTATCTATCAATGAAAAATACATAACACAATAGTTTAGCCTGTGGTTTTACGGTTGTTCATACTTACGCAGGTAAAAATCTCCGGGCAAATTCGGCTCTTCTTGCTCACTGAGTCTGACTCACTCATCAGTACTTGATCCACGTTGATCTGATGGGCAAGTTGAAAACCTTATCTTAGTTTATCAAGTCACTACAATCTGTGTTCTTTTGTCTGTTGGTATCCGATTGCTTCAAATAATAGGACAAGTAAATTGACACTATCCGTCGATCTAGTTTTAGTTGATGGGATTTTATTCAAAAATTTATGATGACAAATATCAGGTTACGGCACAGTCAGCATACTCTTCGAGAGTGCTATGATTGCCAATAAAAATGGTCACATGGACTCTCGTGCTAACTCCTAACAAACGCCAAACAGTATCTCAGTTTTCTTATGTTATGCTTCCCGGTTTATTCCTACTTGCTCTGTTGTTTTGCCTAATAAACGCTTCAACATGATGGTAAATTCTCCGGCTCATGACTCATTCGACGCAAAAAGTACGATAACATTAAACCTTCGATCATTTAACTGTGAGACTTCATTAACTCAACTTCACTAAGTTTCTGACACTTTGCAGCCAGTCGGTTGTCATCGTACGATTTCTGTATTGCTGGTTTTATTTCCGATATCTGACAGAGCGCTCTTCAACTGTATGCCGAATATCGCCGACTAAAGCGAACTAATCCGGAATCTCACTCCAACGAATTAGATGTACTACATAAACTCTTAATTGAATCTCTTCCTGAACATCATAAAGATCCCGTGGAATTCGTTGATGACATATGTGAAGGTTTGTCGGAAGCACTCACGTGTACGTTTCCTGATGAAGAGGCTGAATCGAAAGCACCCTTTATAGGAATCGCTTATCGTCGAGATTCAGCTGTTCCATGTCCGCTTACAGTGTCAAAAAGAGAACAGACTTGGAGGCCAACTCGTAAACGTGACTTCTCCGCACTCAGCCATCACAACGACGCTGTTCAATCGGATATGTTCGATGCTACACCAATCGCTTTCGGTCAGGAGGACATACATCAACAAAAAGGTTCTCAACTGTTGGATAATTCCAACAAAATTTCTTCAGATTTCTGGGAGACATTTCAAGAGTGAGTTCGGCTGGAAAATGTGGTAACTTTAATTGCCCTTTGTCACCACTGCGTTAATAGGACATGTCACGTGCTGGTAACATTTCGTTTATTTCTACAGTTCACGTACAAAATTTGTTTACTGTACTGTTACTTATGGAAATCAGAGGTATTTATGGAGTTAGTGTTGATTTGAAAGATGTTGTCCAGTCTTCTGTGTTCAGAATATGTTGATGCAACTGACTTCGCTTCCATAGGTTTAATGGTATCCCGCAACTCTTATCGTGGCCAACCTAGTCAGTAGCGTTTGGTTTTGTTATATTGCTGCGTGCTTTTATTCCCATAAATCGGTCGGATGTGAAAAATAATAAACTGTGTACATTTCGCATTCAGTGATCAATATGTCATCTAAGTTTATTTTATCTATGAACTGGACCTGCAACTCCGAAGCTGAACACAGTCTGTGTATTGCTCTACTATCTCATGGTTAAACCTGATGATCTAATGAGCCAGGTTCGCTCACTGGAAATAGTTGAGGAAAGAGAGGTCCTCTTTCACAGTTAGTTTTTCAATATCCGTTTTGACGTGAGGGGTTCAAAGCATCGAACAGCAGTGACGTTTGTTGGAAGGAATCTTTTTTGCTCATTGGTTAACACTTACCGAAATGGGTCCAACAAACGGTCACATAACCAAGCATCTCGACAGCACACACTCGGAAGGGGCCAGCATCATCGATTGCCAAGACTCACTTGATGACGCAACATGTAATTGACTTACCAAAGTCGTTTCCTGTTCTGTTCTCGCGTCTAAACAAACGTTTGCTACGATATGTCTAGGCCATTGCAATCCGACATCGTCACCTCATTTTGTGAGTACAAAAAGAACTGTTTGTGACGTTGATGCTGCCGTGATAGCAACCGAACTGGTTTTGAACTTTGACCTTTTGCGATTGCCTTGTGGTTTGGAATTTTGTGCATTTTAACTCGTCTGCATTAAACACCAGTAGAGATGCAGCGAAATCTGCTCGGGCATAAATCGTGTAATGTCAGTCTTTTGTCTGCTGTACTCAAATTTTCAAAGGGAAATGGTTGTTTCATACTAATTAGGCGTTTACCGTCGTACCAGTTAAGGTCACAGCTATAAGAACCATCGGTTGATATTGTACCTGATCGGGATCCACATCGTGTGTGGTGTTAAAACCAAAGAAGTCATCATCCGAACAATCTGATCTGAACAATTGCAGCAACACATGTGCTTGCGTGAGTGCTCAACATGTGGCGGCGTGTGTGTTTGAACCACGGACAGGTTTCCACACAAGTAACAACTCTTGGATCTTCACGGTATTGGTGTTAATGTCAACCAGACCAGAAGAACACGATTCTAAGGTCACAATTCCGATATCTCAATCAATTACTGTGTTACAAACTTGCATGGGATCTAAAAATATCTTCGCACGCCTACGCGGAATTAAGGTTGCTTATTTCTTACTTTTAGTCTCCAAAGTAGTCTAGTGAGTAAATGTGCTGCTCGTCCGGGATCTATTTTGATTTGATCCTGTTATTGGGAGTACTTATTTATTTGGAATGGATTTCTGTCCATGTCTTTCATTCAAGGTTATTCGTATCAATCATTTTTGTTTGAGCTTAGTATTATCAGCTATATCACATGTCCGTCAACTCTATTTGTCCTTGAGTTTGAAACGTCAGATGAGCGAGTTATGCGAATTCCGTTACCACTGTCCATTCACCAAGGGCTCCCACTACTCTACACAGTATCCTGCTTTGTGTTGTTCTCATTAGGGAATTGTTGTGTGATACCCGCCACCCAATTGATTGTTGATTTTGGCTTGTACATGCTTCTTTTGGGACCACAACAATGTAATTACAGTTCGTTCCCGTGTGTTATTTTTCAAAAAAACAAACTTTAATTTGTCTTTTTTTCTCATGAACTTTCGTAAGCACCTACAGAGTGAGTGTTCAGTTTGTTTATGACGAAGTGTGGTCTGTTTAAACGAGTTTACTGAATCTTAGTTTAGGTCATCGCCTGTGTAAATTATGTTGAAACGTAGAATTAGGAACCAAGAAGTGAATGTTGACTTGAATTCTCCGACCACACTGGACTCACCAATTTCGGAAGTTGATGAGCGAATTTAGGGTTTGTAGTGATTTAAGGGACCTTACTGCACAATCAACACTATTCGCCGATTGTTTCAAACCCAACCACCAATGTTATAGGTGGTCACGTCGACCCAACATTGATCATCTTTGACATACTATCGCACATCACTTACGTATGCACGTATACTTACTGGTACTGTTGCCCATCATCATTTTTCTTCTGGCTGTAGATGAGGTGTTTCAACGATGGTGAAAATTAAAGTCTGCAGATTTTATGCAACTAATTTACTTACATGTACAGATGTACCAGTCGTTTTTATGTTCATTTTCTTCTCTCCCTCTCTCTCTCTCTGTGTGTATTTGTGATAGTTAACTCTCATCTCAACAAATCTGACTTGTTATTGTTCAACACATAGGTTGTGCATCTATTTGTCGATCAACTTGGTTTTATTTTGATTTGTACACGAACTTTTTCAAAAGCTTGTATAATTCAGGTAGACTTTTTGGCTGGCACACTAAAAACTGAAGCCAAGCTACTCGGATTTCTCTCTCGTTTCCGCTTGTCAGTGATGTGCATATCTTGTATCGACTTTACGTTTCACCCCATTGATGGTGTTTGTAATATGCGAGTTACCCACCGCTTTATTGACTCCAAATTAAATATAACCGAATCACCACATCTAGACGTTTAACCGTAATCGCCTGTAAGTGATGCTCAGGCTGTCCAATCGTCTTAAGAGCGGACAATGGTTATCCTGTTTACCGCTGTTGTAATGTCACCAGCGGAGATTCTCATTCGAGCTGTAGCAACCGATTTCCTTCAACTCGCTAATTAGTGCTTTAATCATTAATTTATGTTTGAGGATACTTACTCTGTCGTTCCCATTGTGGAGTTGATTGCGTAGTGATGAATCCACACTCGCCTCATTTGTACAATGACTGGAGTTTCATTTTCGACCCAGACGAAAAAAAATGTTTACCGCTGATGAGCGCCAACAAGAATGAAATTTGTGCGGGCTAGCCGAAGAGTTCCTCTGATTGGTGTTATCCTCTGACATCATGTGTGAGCTGTGCTTAGTGTTTAGCAAAACGGATTCCGGAATGCTCGTCACTGTCATCCTGTTTTCGCTGATTTATCTCCTTTACGTGGACGTCCGTTCTTGTACTTTCCTTCTCATACCGATAAACAATGCCTCCACCCCATATTGATTCATAGGCTTGAAAGTCTACATCGCAGTTGCAATTTGACGTCCGATTACGCGGCCTTGAACTCTTTTCTCAACGACTCTATGGTCGTTGGTTCACGTCCAAGCGGTTGGATGCCAGAGAAAACCTCGAAGAACAACAAGACCGACCGGCTGTTTAAGTAAGACTCCCACCTATTACCGTTTGATTTATCCAAGCGTCCGACTTTAGCTAACTTTTGTTTTTGTCCGATGCCGCTTTTGAGAGGCGATCGGTTTGAATGCTTTCTCACGTTTGTGAACTTCAGTATGCAGTGGTTTCTCCAAACTAGAACAAACCTGCCTCCAGCCATCCCGGTATGAATCCTTTGTGAACGGTGAGAAACCACTCGGCACACGTAACTCATTGACCAGCGCTCAGGTTGCTTTATAACATAGAACGTAAACAGAGGAGAGAAAAACACTTAGGCGGTAATCCTAAGTGAATTCGGAAGGTAAAACATCTCACATACAAGCGATTACACTTTCATATAATTGCTAATGACGTCCCCGCACACAGGTATGTTGAACCGATGTATACAAGCTTCAGAGTTTGTCCTTTCATACCTCCTCATTGACAACATTACATCAGGGATGGCAATTGTGTTCAACTGTCCCACAATCATATAAAACCATCCACCGTTTTGTGAGCAATGGGGAGAGGGATTAGCCTGAATTCATAAGACCCTTATGACTACAATCAAGTAGTTGTTATCGAGGTCAGTATAACCTGTTTTCTGCTTCCTCTGTTCTGCTTCATCATTTATCCATGCTGCATAGTTGACTCAGACACAGCTGAAATTTTCACACTACTGCCGGCATTCCCCGACATTTCTGACTGTCTCTTTTGAAGTATGCCCTGGGGCTGACGTGATCCGCAACCGCTAACCTACACGTCCGGCTGTCCGGATTATTGCCGATAAACGCCGACATGACCGTCAGGGAAAATATGAAGAGTAAACCTGTTTGATTGTAGTCAATTTCTGTTTAGCTGTATCCAGCTGTTTACCAACCAACACTGTGTATTACAACATACACGTGATTCTGTGTGTTACGTGTTCACAGGATTCGTTTTCATGCTAAATCGGTTCGTTTATGTTGCCAACTCTCGGTTTTCATTTTTCTACACAGCCGTTAACAATAGTACGGCACATTCTGCTGCACGACCACTCCAAGGTTTAAGTGTTTAGGATGCATTTCTCTTGCAATACCGTGGTTTAGCATTACATTAACGGTAATGCCAGATTTATGATGTTTGTACCGAACTCAGAACATCGACTCACTAGTTGAACCTATAAACGAAGTTTGTTCCTATAGGTACTTGAAAGTGTGGTGTGTTTTTCTACCTCTAATTGAGTGCTTCAAGTTATAGGCATCAACACTGGCAAAACGTTTCGCTATACTTATTTGAAGTGGTTAATTATTACACCAATATTACCTACTTTCAGACCAGTGGTGTGACAACCTACACAAACTTCAACAGGCGGTCTCGCTTGGGCTTGATGAGGAATACATGAACAGATAAAATGTCACTCAAACGTTGAATGGATATGTGTCAGTGTTACGTGGGCAGCTAAGCACCACACCACAGTACAACTTTATGAATCATCTTGACATTTAAAATGTCTTGTGGTATATCTCTTAAAAAGGGATACGATTATCCTCGTGCGACATCTGTAGGGGTTTATCTACGAGCACTGCTCTCTATGAAGTGCACACATATTCCGATGCGTAACGTTGCTTATCTGTTCCTTCACGCAGTCATGACCGTCTCGACATCGACAATACGAGCTTCGTTCACAAAAGTTCTCAGCAGTTTTGATAACGATCGAGGTGGTGATGTTTGTGTGACTGTCAGGTGCTCTGACTATTTACGGTATGGGAAGGGTGGAACTTTCGATTTAATTGCAGTTTAACAAATCCTCAACTGAGGAAGTTAGTTAATCTTCATTCGAAATTTGCCTCTGTAGAAGAACTTTAGGGCCTATGCCTTCTATTCCAGAAGCAATGACCAGGAAGCCGTGTTTATACCAAGCTCATAAGTCTATGTAATAGTTGAACCTCCCTGGTTTATCCACATATCAAGCTGTCTTCCGCTCTGACGACGATCTCCAGTACACTGCTGTTACGGCGTGCGGTTTTATGGATGCGATTGCCGTTACATGCGCACCATAAAGTCTAACTGTGCATCCGTTCAATCATCTGTGCTCACATCATAGCAATATTTAAAAAAAAAACGTTTTTGTAACGTGCAAAGCTGAAGGGTTAAGCTTAGAATGACAATTTCTGATATAACTATTCGAAATTAAGTCGGAAGGTATAGAAGCTCTTAGCGCAAATTACGCGCTGATAGATCAGTTTTTTCTCATTAGAAGATGAACAGCGTTTTTTGACTGGACTTTGTGTGTATTTTCCTAACAACTTCTCACCATTATCGATAGAATAAAAAGTATTTACTCGCCTTTCGTGGCTCATCGCTGCACCAACTCTCGCCTTATGGCAGTCGTAACCCCGACTTTTGTTTTTCTAATCAACTACGCCGTATACTTCCCGTTGGTTAGACATTCTTGAATGACTCATTTTTTTGTTTGCCTGTTGAAACGTAGCAGAGCCGTCACGTTATTCCTTGGTATTCGTTATTTGTCGTAAATAGACCAAACCATATTTTTGGTCACTTCCTAATTACTGATCAATTTGAACGAAAAGTATAAAGGATTTGTGTTCGAACAAATTGGATTACATCTTTACCACAGTTTACACATACACAGTCCCAATCTACATCATAAGAAAGACTCAAAAGGGACAGTTGATCCCCTATCAGAACAACGTCGACACCGAAGCCATTTTGTGTACAGAAGATGATGGTGATGCCAGATTACCGTCATTTTGCGTGCCGTAAAAAATTTGTGTTTCGGGACACAATCGTGTGGTCAATGGGTTGTTTTGGTTTGGAAGTTTGGGCATCCAAAATGAATTTTGCTGCAACACGGATCCTATATTGCGTCTTTTTTCCAACTTCGCAAAGGAAATTGTTATTTCAAGTTGTTATTTGATTCTTTTTTGGCCGTTTTTCATGCTTTCCTCGAGTGTGTTGGTATGTTTGTGCGATTGTGGTCCATGATCCACATTATTCTCCATTATAATTTCTGCAGTAGAAAACCCTCCGGTATAGATTGCAGGCTTCGTTTTCTTTCCACATGTTTTCTGTCTCAATTCGAAATGAGACCAAACGGATTTCGTTTTGTTTTCGCAGATGCATTTACACCCCTCCACCTAATCGTCTAAAGGATCACCGCGAACCTTTGGACGACCAACTAAGCAAGTCCTCAACAGCTCGGCGTCGTTTGTCCACTCGGAATTCTTTTCGAGCTACTGTTGCTACATCCAGAGAGACGCGGACTCCTGTTTCGATACTCAAAGTAAATTTTCTCTTTTGTTTAATATTACAATCATGTGATTATCTTCATTTCGATTGACCACTCTTCTTCCTCGTCAATTTCACCATTCAGCGAGTTCTTATCACATTCGTCGTTGTTACATGAAGTCTCTCTTGCTGCAAACGGACGTTAGTTACCACATGGGTTAGTATTGCTCCATACTACCGGTACTGCATTTAATTTCATTGATACGGTTTCAGACAGACTTTTAAGTTTTACGTTGTTGTCCGTCTCCAGGATATGATTGTAAACCTTCGTTGTGCCTGTAATTCAATTTACTTTTTTAGACAAAACCAGTCGTCAAATAGCTTCTGTGTTGGCATCACGTGAGTGGCATAAATGCCCACAGGATCTGATTATACGAATTTCCACTCACTGTTCCGACTAGGTTTCACATTCCAGGAATGATGTGTTTGTACCGTGACAAGTCGGTAGGCCTTCCCATCCACTTGTAGTGTTACTGTTCACACGGTTAACGACACAGCTTATCAATCACATTGTTACGGATTCGTTTCCTGGCTATGTTGGAATGTTCATGGACAGCTTGACAGTGTCTACTCCCTTGCAGGTGACCTGGTATTTCACCTCGCGGTATGTAAGCTCAATACTGAACCTGTTCCCTTTAAGCATATTGTGTGGTGGATTACCAAACCGGAGGTGCGAGTATTGAAACTTCCGACAGAATACCTCAACACGATGGCGAGGCACGTCCAAAAGCCTACGGCGAGTGGATCGCGGACAACACCGGCGACCGGACGAGACATGACAGGCAAAACGGGATGGATGACCAGATCGGGGGCGGGATTATTTCAACACTCGGTGGAATATCTCGACGCGGTCGCGAAATACGGTCAACCCCACAACGGATAGAGTGCAAACAACACGGGTGACCGGATGAGCCGTCACTCAGCGAGATCGGACTAACGGACGAGGAATAGCAGACGGATCACCCCCTCGAAAAAAGGCGTCGATCACACACAAACCGGGTAGAAATGCACATGACGTGTGAGCGGAAACCTGATGTGTGTTGTGGACCGGAATTCCGGTTCATAATTGCGAACATGCTTGTGGCATGGGAACCAGCGAGTTGGACAATAATGATTTGGATTTATTGGACGCCTTTTCGCTACAATGGCCGAATGGTCATGCGATATTTCATTTCCAGGGTAGATACTTCAAATTGCTTTCTAATGCTGACACTTAAGGTAGGTTGACAGCTGTAACGATAGTTTCTTAAACTACAGTTACTTGTTCGAACTGAAGGCGTTCGACTAATCTTTGCCTCAATCTAAACAACTCAGAACTGTACTACTAACATCTAATTCAGCAACCAATAGGGTAGAATGTTAATTCATTTTATGATTGATTTCGTTTGGATAAAACTAACTTTGAAATACTGTTTCACTTATCATTTTAAATTCCCTACAGTCCCCCGGTTCTAAATCATCCATAATTACGAATCGTCCCGATAGCGTAGCTATTCCAATCTGGTCACCTTCCAAGGCAGGTGATACTAGTGTGGATTCTCACACACTGAACGCGACGTTGGATGACGACGCTGATGTGACTTTGAACTTGTCCACAATTCGTCCAAGTAAGCGTCTCTCTAAGCTGTCTCACTCTGCTCACTTGTACATAATTCTATGTATTACATGCTTCTTACATTGTGCTATCTAAGTGAGATTGTTACTTTTGACTTCAGCTATCCATAAAACAGTTTCACTACTCACAAATAGTTTTACTGTAGGTTGTGTGCTGACCAGCGATTTGAGAAATCCATTTAAAACGTTCGTATATGGTCATTTGTGGTGCCCTGTATGTCACTTTGTCGCTAAGTCCATCCCTAACAACTTATGATAGTACCTAATTCCCGTAACAGCTCTTTAACAATGCTATGTTAAACTATGGGACGACAAGCGGAAATGGTATTCGATTACCGTCCGAACTTTTTTTTGTATGAGCCGTCATTAACTGTCAGTGTGGAACAGTTAGTCTTGACCGGGTTCCGTTTACGTAACGCGGAAAGTATCACTACCGATTGTTAGTGTCACTTCTGTTTCGGCCTAATGTGGGTGCTGTTTTTCAAAACAGCTGTCATTGTTATTGTTCATTATGGACACAAGTAAACCTGTAAGAATAGTTGCACGCCGAAATATCTGTCTGCTTAATTTTCCCCCGCGTGTATTTGTCGGGTAGTTTGGACTAAGTTGGCTCTCGATTTACTTTCATCTCATCATTTATTAATGGTGAGCTGTTACTTCTTTTTTGGCCATTTGAACACAACATTAGCTTTTGATCACACCTTGCTCATTCTCATAACCATTTCATTCTCAAGAGTTACACTGGACTCGGGGTTCGTCCTCAATGTCATAACTTTATGCAACTATGAAAGATACTATCCAGTGCCAAATGTGTCAGTGTATATCAACTAAACTCTTGACTACCTAACAGTAAGTTACTTCTACTAGACTAAAAGTCCTATTCTTGAGGTCTCCGGTTGGAGTTAACTGGGCAATTCTATCCTTGACTGTCGTAGTCAAGCAACCGCAAACGGTACACGTGACTATGCTCTAGAATTTGATGAAGGGTAAAGTGTGATCAATGCATCCCTACCCAGGGTGAAACCCTGCTTGTTCTTCCCTAATGCTGACCTCCCGAACTGCAGTGAATCGATAAAGTGTAATGGATGCCAGAACCCTAGCAGTGATCGTAGTCAAAATACTTCCTCTATGGTTTCTGCAAGAGCCCTGGACTTCTTTCTTGAATACAGGAACTATTATTGAGTGACCCCAGCACGGAGGGATGGTCTCCGTCGTCCACACTGGTTGAAACAACTGAATCAAGGCATCTACTAACGCCTTTCCACCCTCTTTAAAAAATGCCGGTACGGGATCACCTGGACGAGCAGCCCTATTACATGTGAGAGCCGAGATGCAACTACGAACCTCAGTCTCATTGTGTGGTTCCAAATCTACCGACCAGAGTGCCACATTACAAGTTTGTGGCGGCAACACGATAGAAGCAGGAGGCCAGCTAAATTTACTCTCAAAGTGTTCCACCCACCGCTCTGACCTTCAGGACCTATAGAGTAGTGTGCTGTCTGTCTCGTTGACACTGACAGACGGTCGCCTGGGACCAGTGGCACGGATCAGCTTAGAGTTTGCCGATGTTCTCTAAAGCAAAAGTAATCTCCATTTCCTTGACTTTTTCCATTAACCAAGCCTCACGATCAGCCTATAGACTACGTTTCAACTTCCTACGGACAGGATTATTCGGTCGTATTTGACGTCAATTCAGTGGCACAGTTGTCAAAACGTTTGCTTCATCAGAACGCGGATTGGAGGCCAGATCCTGGTCGTGGCAATGATATGTTCACTATTGATTGGCTATGACAGAAAAAAATGAGTCTTCTTTTGGAAAATTCATCCAAGTGCGATATCACATGAGTGGTATTCAGTTTATATCCCCCAGCTGCCTAAGTGATTATTCGTCTTTTCCGGTATCAATATGTGAGCTGGGTAGGCTGAACATTCCGGTTTTTTGTATTCTTCTTGTTTAACGAGCCCAACTTGCTTCACTGGTAAGCGGAACCGATTACATAGCTGCGTTTGAAGGCTGATACTTCGACTGTGTCTATTTAGGTTTCAGCATCTTGACAATACGCAACCCACCTAAAGCCCAGCATGTCGCATGGAAGCACACGTTTGATAGGGTTTAAGCGGAAAAATCAGTTCATCACGCGTCTAAAACGTAGTCTTTCTTGCAATTCGTTCTTTGTGTTTGTTTGTCTGTCACCTACTTACACGTTGTTGTTCCTGAGTGAAGAATAGCGCTGTGATAAAGCTCCCTCATTCGGTAAACTTACAAACCACAACTTTTATGTACTACGCGAAATTGTGAGTTGCAATTTGACCACATTATTCCTTATTTATCTACTCAGGCTCGACCAGTCTTAGTGCAACCCCTATCGTGCATCCGGTATCCAAAGAATCTCGAATCACTACCACCACCACGATCTTCACCTTTTCTGCACCACAGCGTTTATCTACTGCTAGCCCCAATGTGAGTTTTCCTTCTTGTTTCCCTTTTTCGGCTGCTTGTGTTATTTGTTTTCCTTGGTTTTTATTCTTTGTCTCAAATCGAGGCGTGGTGATGCTCATTTGCTCCTCGTACACTCTTTATGTGTCGAAATCGTTTATCGTCTTGTGACTCTACATGTCTGAGTTTTAGTTTTGTTTGATTGATCTGCTCATGAATCTAAAGGCGCCTTATGGACTACTTCATTAAAAGCAACCTGTGGAAATTCTTTTTCCACAAATTCCACCTTCTTCTCATCCGCGATTTGGTTTTTGTTACAGTTTGGACATAGTTTTTGATAATTGATTTACGTGTTTTCCCTCACCTCTAAAGTGAGACCATTTTCCAGGGTTAGACGTTAGCTAAACACCATTTTGATGTTGTTGGTATGTGTGGGAAGAATATTCTCTCTGTTTGAAAAGGTCTCCTCCAACCTATACGTATGTCGCAAACTGTGTATAGTAGAACGTGTCTACTTTGACTCAGTTACACTTGCAGTTAACAAACTAGTTGTGGCCACAACTACACGGCAATAGATGATGCGGAGGCTTTGTTGGCATACGATTGCCAAAAAAAGTTTTCTTCAACAGACAATCGAGTCACAACTTAGGACATTACGTGCTAACACCTTGTATTTTTTCATTGAATAAATTGGCATTTGCTAGCAATTTCTTCCCGTCCTTCACTGTCCTGGCTCACTAATTGTTCTCATCGCACAGACAGTTCAGTTAAACAACGACAAAATTCCCGCCTGTGGACCGAATTAGTTGCCATCTTCTCACCGTTCATATGGTCATGACGGTCTGATGTGAATCGTCATTCGCCGCAATTGTGGCAAAAAACATCTTAAGAGGCGAAAATATGGCAGAGATAAGGTGTTACCCACTTTACTCGACGGAACTGTTATGTCTTAGAATAATAGTCCAGTTTGCTTTGTAGGTCTAGACAGTATTCTGTTCTTAGATGCGTTTAAGGTCGCTAGAATTTGTGAGCATACTACATTACCATCATACGACTAGCACCTATGTGAACTTTATGTACAAGGTCAAAGGGCCTGATTGACCGGTGCACGATAGGATAAACCAGGTGCAAAAAAATACTAAACGAGTAACTACCCAAGAATACTATAATATCAATAGGCCTCACTCTACTAACATTTGTGATCTGATCCTAGGGTCATGCTAGTCGAGACGGTTCTAATGGACACAGTCAGGGTCCTCATATTCCCGGACCATATGGTCTTATACGACTGTTTGTAGTCTAGGCAAATTGTACACCCTTATCACCACTGTTGCATCACCGATTAATGCTCCTGTCTAGCTGTCATACAATTATGATGGGAACAAACCCGAGTCAGTGCAGAAAACAATGTCCCAAATATGGCAGATATTATTTGACTAGTTAATCGCCCACTGTAGGTTTTTATATGCGTGCTGACAAACAACCACGTTATTCACATGATGTTCGTTAATTAGTGGACATCCTCAGAGCTGGGGCTTATCATGGGTACTATCGCGTTGGCTACTATTGGTTCCAACAGTACATGAAATAACGGCCTCGGAGTGGCCGAAATGTATGGGTCGCTAGCCCAAAAGACGAATGCAATTCACATTTTTCTGACAACTGTCTTCAATTTCTCACGCCACCGTTATGTGTCTATCGTACGTTATTGGCAGAGCACTCGACATGACAAACGCTTATGTAATATCTTTGGTTTATGTTCAAACCATTTGAGCTGATTCATCTTTTGCAGACTGTGCGATCAAATTTGCTGTTAATTTATGAAAACCCGCATACATAACTTCAGATAGTCAACCTTACGGTGTATAAACATAATGTGTACAAACAAGCTTCCGTGTAATTTTGATCAAGATGGTGTCTATCAGAGAACTGAAATACTTTCCAACCTGACTGAGTGTTTTATCCAACATCATTAATATCACAGGTCATTTTACTAGGCTGTCCCACATTACCGAATCAAACTGCCAGTCTCATGTGTGCCACTGATCGGCTCTTGCTATAATTTCTTTAAAACGAGATAGTTAACTCCGTCTGCGCAATTCTTATTCCTTCGATTGTTGTTTCTCACCAGCTTTCTCTAATTTAAAACAAAGTTCTTTAATATTTCTTGCTGCATCCTCCAGGTATATCGTAATAAATGGACTGATGTGAGTCACCACAAAACGTTTGTTGAGTCTGAGTGACTTGAATTTGTCCGTTTTAATTATGGCCTCGTCTAAATTAGGTTACTTTTTCGGGTCCGTTTATGTTCGTCTTCTTGAACGGTATTTCGCTCAGGAAGACCGAACTCACGTCAACTAATACGATTTTGAATTACTCGGAATATCCACGTGCTAGTTGGAACTATCGTATGCTAGCGCAAACATTCATTTTCGTAAGCAACATCTGTCTGATGTACCAGCTAGCTTATTTTATGCACCTCACAGACCTCATTTGTCTTTGTTCTGCTCTTGTTATCACACGCCACGATCTAGCCACCATCCTTCTCTCAGCTGCGCTCTGAGCCGGAGTTCCAGTTCGCCATGCCGGTGGCACCGCTAGTCTCCACCGACAGGTGTACCTCCGATGATGTCTCGTCTCAACAGAACTTTGATTCCCCACCCGTCCCGCCAGCCAAGCTGGAATCAGCGTCATGTGATACAGACGATGACATGGAACTGACTGCCACCTGGTTGGTCACCGAGTTTTTTCTGCTATTTATTTCAACACGAAATTGCTGTACTAAGTGGTAGTAACACCGCTGTCTGAATTCCCAATTCCAACTAGCAAATCTGTTTTATTGAACTATTAGTAAGTTAGTCTGAACCGTCAACGAGTTATCCTCATTACTGTCTCACTCTAGCTCATTCGCAGTCATTGAGTTAATCAGTTGGCAGTTAAGCATCAGTGTGAACTACTGGTGTGTTGCTGTCTATGATGACGCTGATGGCTTCACGATGATTATTTGAACGCTTTTACTTATTTTCTTAGCTTAATTAGTTAGGCCAGTAGTTTTAGTGTGCTAATTCGGGAAACAGAATGATTGTCAACCGAGTTTGATTTCTTGTCTGAGAGTTCACCCACCTATTTCAATTCAACTATGAGTAACGTAACGGTGAAAGGGAGTTATTTTAGTCATCACACAAATAAATCCCCCGATCTGTGCAGTTCCAACTGGCTGAAAGCTACGAGAACAGGAAAAGTGGACGGGATTTAATTCACAAAACTTGTGTGCCTAAATTCAATCGGTCGACGTTCAGTTGCTCACATCGTGCAAACAAACAACCGAGTTGCAATTGAAATATTAGATAGCATCTGTAGTACCGTCACTTTTCGGTTTCCGCTACCACACCCCGTTAGTTGCACCTATCCTAAAATGGAACTCAGTCACACAGCCACGTTCTCTCTACTGCACCCGCTTAGTCACCATCTCCGGTTAGAAGCTGGGCAGAGTGCACGGCATTGCAAATGACGAATGATCTGTGAACTCAAGAAAGCAATCATTAGAAATTGACTGCATTCGGCTTATCTTTCGAACATTGGTTTCCTGGATCTCTAGCAGTTGAGTATACTTGGTCAACTTTGTTTGCTCACATTGTCTCAGGTTACGTTTCATCATTAGAAGTTGCCCCTTTTGCACGCCCTATCGATCAACACATTGTGCAGTTTCATTGACTGGTGGGTCTTATGTGTTTGCATCCTTTTTTGCCGCGGTCTTTTGTAGCTCACCGTAAGTGCCCAGTTTACGGCCTTGTTGATGTAGTTGTTTCCTCGTATGTGGATCCACTCCTGTGCTGACTTCAAAACTCGATGTGTGTGGTTTGAAGTGGCGATTTAGCAACCCTTTCGGCTGAAGTTACAATGTTTTCAGACTAGTAACAACGATTTTTTCTAACGATATAGTGTTACCCTTCGGTAATCATGTATTCACTTATATGCTTTCTACGTTGTTTATTCTGTCAGCTAATCTTTTTGATTCCTTCGTTCCCCATCTAGGTCAGCTGCTGAGAAAACGTTAGTGAAGGAATCGTCTCCAGTCTGTTCGGAATGCGTGTCCACTGGTGAAGCGAACCACAAACCGAATAGTATTCTTCCATCAGGGGGATTTCTATCTAAAACTTCACCCCGCTCAAGCGGCTCAGATGCGCCTGGTGTTCGTGCCTTTGAGACATTGAAAGACGAACCGGAACAGTCCGGTAATGATTCCATGGATTTAGACGATACGGGTTCTATGGTCAGTTCCACTGATGGTTCATCCTTTTCTTCTGAAACCCCACGACGCTCTGGACGTCGTGTTAGAGCTCCAAAACGATATGACCCCTCGAAATTCTGATTGTCCTGATGTTCTGTATTATATTCAATAAATATCTTCGTTTTATTTGGTGTTCTATCTGTTCAACTGCACAGTCAGTGTCCTTCTTCTCAAGCACATGAACCGCGCGAGCCACGTCTTATTCATTGTAGTCGGCACTTATTAAGGCGATGCAAAGGAGTGACGTAACTAGCACAAAACATGAACTTCATACAACCACTTTTCATTTGTTTACAGTGAGTATTGGCTAACCTGTTTGAACTTCAGTGTAACCTATTCCTTGCCACGCTCTGTCTTCTTGAACCAGAGAAACTGATATCTAATCACAGGAACGTGATATGTAGACATATTACGGTGGAAAAAGCTTAGTGTCTTATAATGAACAGTTTTTATCGCATTCATAACAACGAGTTTCCAGACACTTCCTATATTTGCTTTTACGGGAAATGATATTAATATGTTTTTAAATAGGTCTGCATGAACCTAATCATAGAAGACGATAGTGATTAATCTTTTCTCTCTTCACCGTTGTGACTGATGACGGAGACGTCGATTGTTACATCATTCACTTCTTCGGATTCATAATTCCGTCAAGTTGAGCCTGTATAGAACAAACGGGAGAAGAGTTATGCATTACTATGAACGAAATTATAGACAATATAAGATGAACGGTCGATATTGCGTTTTGCTTCTCATAACAGTCTTTCTCTTAGTATTTCTGTTATCGTCGTGGATTTCAAATTAACTGCCAAAATTCTTAAGGCTACGTCGTCCACCAGTGGCTACTCAGTCTATTTATTTCGATTGTAGGTTATCCAATCGGATAATTTACGGATTTGAGAACTCGTAGCAAGAATAATGTTGATTATACACCTGTGGGTTGAAATTTCTTCAATTGGTCTGTTTTTGACGTAGAACAAGTTGCATTTGCTATGCTCGCGTTGGTCTCTGGAAACTAATGTTTTCAAGTGGCCTGACTTTGCATTTAATCTCTTGCTATCTACGGATTTCGACTGTCGTTCCTGGAGTGCTCCGTTTTTGATACCCCGAATTGTGCAGATAATCTCGGCCGAATCTTTTGCAATCGCATCCAGCTAGATTTCACTCTCTGGGGATGTTACCCGTTAACATCATTATAAAATTGACAATGGGGAATTACACGTATCTGAGCTGAATGTTTTTGAGTTTTCAATACTCTACAATATTATCTCGTCACGTTCGCCATTTATAGCCACAAACAGTGAATGTTACTGTACCATGCTGTCCGTTTACTCGCTTTGCATCATTTTATCTCAGCGTCCGAAATGGATTCTTTTTGTCAGTGGACTATCACCCTCTGTGTCCCGGAGCTACATCTAGTTTATCCGTTCTGATTCTCAGTTTGATCTTAACGAGATAAAAATGGTTCAGACACCAGCAGTTAGGTACACCAACTCACGACTTCCTTCCTAAACCACAGAAAAGAGCTTGCCGACCACAATAAAGTGAACACAATTTCATGAGCGATTGCGTCTTGAGTGATTGGTTGGATTTTACCAAAGTGCTTAATTATTTCATCCGGTTTGCCTGTCCAAACGAGTTATGAGCATGGTATTTACCGAATCTTGATTTCGATCATACGATTGAAGTCAAATTCCGAACTCAGTTCATAGAGGCTCTGATTAGACTCCGTTCTGGGATTTTTTTTCACTGGAGCCGAGGCGTTATTCGCATGTCCTGAATCCGTCACTTTCATTTTGGACGCATGTGTTAATGTCAGAGGTATTTGAAAATACTAAATCAACAAATCTAATTTGGAAAGTATAAGCTTTCAATTAAACGATTAAATTTTATGCTTATGAATTATCAAGCCTGTAAGTTGTTCCACATTGTTTTGCCAAGCCAATCTATCTTATGTTCGAGCTTTTAATGTCTTCTAGATGACTATAAAACACTCACTTTAAGCTGCTGGTTATTTCTCTTCAAAAATTGAATTTCATCTTGGTGTTTCTTCTCCTCCAATTGTCTTTGCTCGGCTGCACGCTTCTCAATGTGTTCACATTTGGTTTTGAGTTCGTGGACTTGACGTTCCAAATCTCGCTTATCCTGTTCCAGGTCGGCTATCTGTATAAGATTTGAGAAGTAATTTGTTATGGATAGTCATTTGAATTTGTACGCAAACAGTTCACGATTCCTATAATCGCCATATTTTGCGTTCTCTTTTTTTGTTACATTTTTGTCAAAAGTTTGGAAGAGCTATTGCCCAAGTAAATCTGCTATATTTGTTAGCAGTATATGTTCATAAATCCATATCTTACGACAGCTTGTTCAGGTTCTTGACGCTAACAACACAAGTTCGTGATAGAAGTATGCAAACTTTACCATAGGAACCTAGAACATTTACCCATAAAATCGCAAGTGATGTGAAATTTTTCCTTAAAAATCCGCAGCTGATGTGTAAATGGCACAAAACAGATGCTGAATGTACCGCTTTTGACGTATAAACTTCAAATCCAAACGGTGTCCTTTTCATACTGCTTTAAGTTGATGCATTCGTGATAGACACTCTCATCTTTGTCGTACCTCTTTAACGTTTTCAGATTATAAAAAGCCAGTCACGTTAACCTAGTATTCTACTAACCCTAAGGATTCTTAAAGCAGTATTCAGACCATTTTTTAACGTCTTTTCGCACACTCATCTTTACGCAGATCTGAAGGCGAAACAGTGACTTTAAATGGCAAGATGTTGTGTGACTTGTTAACACTTCGGTTTTATTCGCTCGTTTTGGCTCATCTGTTATAGATGCAGTCTTCTGAGTTGGCCTGTTCTGGGTTCCAAGTGTTACTTTCCGTATACCTGCCGTATATTGTAAATAGCAGTTATATTATGCGAACGAACTATTCGTCATGAAAATCAGCGGTTCTCAAATCTCCGGCTTATTCGCACCCTAGTTTACCAACCACAACGTCACCATGCTCATCTTTCGGCGTACGCTACGTGAACATGAGTAGAAACACCGGCTTTTTCTACTGCACTTCATCATAAAGCTATACATGTCCTCAAAGACAGTGCAGTGAAATTGCCTGCCCAACTTATATCAGTTTATCGACACCAGAGTAATGCGTCACTCAAACGCAAGCGTAGATGTCTGCATTCAAAAATCTGATACACTTCCCCGCAGCCCTCTCATCCTTGAGTACACCTACCTCAACTGTCCATTCACAAGCAGTAAACATTTTGGCTGACGGCTATCTATTTTCCTTCTCAGATGGTGAAGTCACGCACAGTGGGAAGCACTTATTTGAGTATTCAGTGATCGGTAATATCAGTTTATCCCCATTGTTATTTTGGATGTGTGATGATGACAAACAGTTCTCAAGTAACATTGTCGCCGTTTAGCACTTACTGCTCGAGAACCAATCCATCTTGTGCTTTTGTTATTCAGACTACATTTTGTTTGCTGAACGGATAGGCGACGGCTTCATAGTGGTTCGTTGTGAAAGCAGTTGTTGCAAATCATGTATTTCGAGATGGCGTACAGTTCTTTAGGAGCAGTAATGAAATGTAGTACAGGAATCAACACATGTTTACCACTAACCTAATTGAAATAATCAGGTGAATAAGAATGCAAAGGCCTATCCCGTTGTTCGTATTCTCCTGTGTGTTATAGATTTTCAAATTTTAAAGATTAAAAACGAGTTTGTTGAGCCAAATCAACTTTCATTCTTCTGTCACACTTCGTTAATTCCGTTTTCCGTTGAATGATAACACATCCTTCTCAAACTAGTCACAGTTGTTAAGGCGAGGATTCGCCATGTCTCAAGCGCTAGAAGTACTATAGAAAACGTACTCAAGCTCTTCAATGTAACATCTATGATGAATAGTTCAATCGTACTTGTGCTTCAATAACTACCGAAATGTACATCTATCTCAAGAGAAGCTGTTCGGATTGGACGGTCCGGCTTTTCAATTGTTGTCTTTTCGGTGTCTAGTTGAGTCATCCACAAGAGCCACTGCATGAGAGCGATGTAGAATTTACATTTGTGCCACCAAGTGCACCTAGCACGACAGTGAAGAAGAGTCTCATGGAGATAAAACTAGTTGCAAAGTTTTACTGCCTTTGCTACTAGTAAGCCGACATTTGTACAGGTTGCTGCGGGCACAGTCTGAGTGTTAATGTGTTGCATGAAACGAACTCAGAGGAGGAAAATTGATAGCCGTCAGCAAAAACGTTTACTGCTTGTGAATGGACAGTTGAGATAGTATGCACTCTCGATCCTCGTTGCCATTCTTTCATTCGTTCCCAACAGCGTAGGTCTCGTGGAGCCAGCGGCACCTGAACTGTTTCCGACGGTCTAATTGCACAAATTTCCCCCAAGGGAACGCCTTAGTATTGTGGTTAGTGTTCCTGAATTGTGCAACGACAGGCCGAGTGAGTGAATTAATCATGACCCCGCTAATCTTCGGTCGGCTTTGGGGGACGTGTTCACGAGGGATGGAGAGGAACTTTCAGCAAGCGCCACCATAAAAGACCCTATTTAGACTAGGATGACAGCCGGAAGTTCGACGTCGACCGCTGGCGGTGGTGCTTGCGTCCGCGTATCTTGTTACAACAGTCTTTCAGCACGCGCACTGATTGCAGCGACCGAATCTTCGTATTACACGCGATATTCTATAGGACAGAACGTCTGGGAACCTTCTTAGGAAAACTACGGTAACGTGGAGCTAATGGTTAATAAACCTTGTTTATTCAGGGTTTTTGAATAGTTTACCGGGTACTGGCACTGAAGTGGGCTGCGCTAACCCTTACCTCGACGAAGTAGCGTCGGTGAAACACGATCGTAAGCTGATTGTTCGGACTTATAATGCGTACTACTGTTCGAAGCACGCTGAACAGTTGCGAATGGTTAGATCATTGGGTTGGTCATTGTCGACCGACGCTAGTGGCACTCACCGAAACCTGTCTCAAGAGCTCCGTTTTGGATGCTGAAGTTGTTACTTCTGGATACCATCTATTCCGTCCTGACAGATTGTGTTTGGGGTGGAGGTGGTGTGCTCATGCACATAAATGAGGACGTTCCAGTCACAGTCATTGCGGCAACTGCAGATCGGGACATCTGCTAAGAAAGTCTATGATGCGGAATAAAACTACCTACGTAGAGTTATGAGATGGTAGGTGTTGTCCGTAGGACGCTTAGATCGCAGCACATCTCGATGCTGAAGAAGCTTCAGCGTTACGCTGCTGATGACCACTATCTCTTCATGGACGACTCTGATGCTCCACAGATAGAAAACTTTTTCATTGTACGCAGTTTATGGATGTCTGCGTGGAAGAAATAGTGGGTGTCTTATTAGACTTTTGTTTGTACCGAAACGTATGCATGCTTACTAGATGCCTTGGTGACTGAGCATCTATATTGGACTTGATATTCACTCCAAGAGAATCGGATATCAACCATCTGAGTTGCCTCACACCGCTGGGTAGTAGTGGTCATGAATACCTCACAGTTCATTGGGGATAGCCCAGTATTACAACAGTAGAGGTGGGCGCAGGTTGAAATGTATGGCAATTACCATTTAGCTAGATGTGAGAAAAGGAAAATGCTTTTGGTTGGGGGTATGAAGATGATCCAGACATTAGTGGTCAGTGAAGGAGGGCAAGAGAGCACATGTAAACATTGGTCGAGACTTCTGTCACAACTCGGCTTCCTTGGTCTCTTTGTCAAGGGCCGCCATGATCTAATCGGAAGCTAAAGGCCTGTCTCGGGCAACGAAATCGAGCCCCTTGAACAATATCGAGCGATCGAAAACACAGCGCACAGGGATCCTCTTGAAGCATAGTCAGTGTCAACCTCAAAAGATTATATGGTTGCTTGCGAAGACAAACGAACGCAGGAACGGACATCCAAGACTTGTCGGAGAGGTTGAAAAAGCAGAAACTGCAAAGGAGGAGGCCCTGGTAATCCGTTATGGTACAGTGCACTCTGCTGAGAGACGTCCGGTCTCTTCGTCTGACTTCAAGTTCTTGACTTCCTTTGTAGAGGAGATTGCAAAGGAACTGAGAAACCTCAACCTCCAGAAGTCGCCTGACCTGGATTGTTCACATTTGATAGTACTGAAGGTACTCACGGATGTAATTGCAACGTCACTGGCCTGAATGTTCACTTTAACTTAGCAGCATGTTTGGAATTCGACGGAGTGGAAAACAGCAGTCCTCTTTGCCGTGTGTAAGAATGGAAGGCGCAAGCTGCCTATCAGCTATCGACCACTTGGCCTTATCTCAGTTTTGGAGAAGGTCGTGGGTGTTTAGTTGACAAGAGACTCATAACGTATCTGCGAGTAAACCTTTGTCAACATAGTTTTCGTCAAGGACGTTCCTGTCTCCCTAGTATGCTGCTTGCAAGAGAGCACTGGATTGAGGCTAGGGCTATTGGTACACCAGTAAACGTCATCCTTGTGAATTCCGACAAAGCTTTAAAGGAAGCTCTGCACGAAAGTATGTTGAGCAAGCTCGTGACATTAAGCGTAACTGGTCAAACCTTAACGTGAATAGATGAATTTCTTCGAAGTCGCAGTTACTCAGTTGAGTTGGATAGAACCATGTCCTCTTGGTGAGGTTATTGGCCCAGTCCTCTTTTTGGTCTCTATCGATGATCTCTTCGAAATCACTTGATCATCATATTTAGTATACGTTGACGGCCTCAATGTCCGGTACGTTTTAAAGTCGGCAGATGATAGGACTGCTCTGCAGATTTATTTCGATCACGAGCTGGAATGCACTTCCAAATGGACTGCCGACGCTCTCCCCGAATTGTACCTACTTGCTTATTTGGAGAATGAATAGAGGGAGCCTTTGCCACAAGTGTTGACATTTATGTGGACAAAAAAAAATTGGACGCGACCCGGATATTGTTGTCTCAGCATCACTTAAGATTCAAGACAACACGGATAGAACCTGCTCATCAGTTCATGGTATACCGAGAGAAATCAAAACGTCCCTTAGAAAGTTTGTGACGAGAACTTCGAGAACTGTTCGTCGCACACACAACATCATTGCTCTATGGAGGGAGAGGCGATCTATTATTGAACCGATAGGGAGATGTGAAAGAGCGAGGCCGGAGAACGAAAATTGCCGTTGGAATTAAGGGAAAATGTTATTAGGAGAGACTAGATCTTAGTATGTTTCCGCAAAACTACGGCGTGTGCATGGAGATTTGCAGTTAGTACGTAAAATACTTAGACAGGAGATGGATCCGGGGCTGTGCATGAAGTTCCCCTCATGAATGACGACACAAAACCTAGACATCAGTTGGCACTGAGGAAGCAAGCCGCATAGACAACACTTGTACTCTAACGCCATTTCCATAGAGTAGTCGATTGTTGGAATGCTGTTCCTTGTACTTTGATGGACCAGAAATCGGGTGGCATTTGAAGTTAGATTAGAAAAATATGTGACGGTTGTAACGTTCGTAATCTGATGCTTCCCTTGAGTACAGACATGACGCGGCTCGTGTTGGGAGTTAGAAACATTGCTTTCAAAGAAGGATTATTAACATTGAAAAATCGCCTAAATATAGGGTCGCCAACTTTGATAGCGGTGAAATGGCATAGTCATCTTGCACACGTATTTTAATTCCCTCTTAGAGTAAAATGCGGTAAGTCTTCTTTTAAATTATGGGACGATTCCTAAATTTTCATTAAAAATTCGGACACCACTTTTAGCCTTCACCGTTCATATCTGCAGAGTCTACGTATGTTTGTGTTAATCACAAGTTTTCGGAAATCTGAGGCCACATGTTTAACATTTATAAGTTACTCACCATTCTTTCCATATCTGCTCTGCCTTGTTCCGCTTGTAAGGCCTTCCTCATTCCAAATGCCACACTTGATTCGTATAGCGTTTGGTATGCAGCGATTGTCATCCGAATCTCGTCTCTGACGCGTAACAACAAAAGACCGCGTTCAGCGCAGTTGATGGTTACTTGTCTGATCAGTTCATCAAAAACCTGAAAGTTTTTCCATACTGTAAGTTATTCATATAACCTACCTGATTATATAACTCCCGTCTTACAGGACAAATGCCAGTTTCTCTTGCTTGCCGCTGCTGGAGTCTTCTGTCGAGCTCCTCCTGTAGATTCACAACATCTAAACGTGTCGCAGGCGTGCTAGATACATGTTGAATCCACAACTGCCCGTTTTCTGTCCATTCTCTGTGTGTATATTTTTAAAGTGAAATTTTAGTGAACCTCGGAGGCAGGATGGAGTTCAATATTTCTTCTGTTTGTTGACTGGCTTTTTGTTCGATACCACTGCAAGGTTTTCCTTTTGGTGGCGGGCATGGAATAGCCGAACAATCAGTGGTTTGTGGTATGCCTTTCAGTGATTTTGCCTGGAAAAAATCATGAACATTATGTTGAGGGAATACTTTCGCGCTTTTCTTGTCCAAATTTTTGGTAACCAGAATCGGTGTGTCATATTTAACTAATGAGACATTTGGGGGCATCATCATAATCGCTTGGATTGTGTCCCAGGCGTTGTTATAGCATTAATTAAGTGGTTTATGTGTTTAAACAAAATTTGCGTTACAAGCGCACCCAGGAAGCACGATTGGCTAATGAGTGACTATCGAGTGCGGCATCTGTGTACCTGGTAGTCACTCGATAGTCAGTCAAATAAAAACTTTGTCATAGCCCTTATTTCAGTTCAGTTCAGTTAAGTTTCCAGGACTGAGCGGCTTCAGCCAGAAATTGTCCAGTTTCTTGCACCAGTGAACTTCTGAGGGCGCCCAGTGTTGCGACAATAATGAGAAGAAATTCTTCACTTCTGTGAGTTAGTATGAGGGCTACCAGACAAAAGCTGAGGAGTGTAGGGTATCAGTGCTATCAGAACACAGCAAGTTCACAGCCACCACCGACACACAAGTTTATCCTCCCATTGAAATGACACGAAACAAGGGTTAAGATTAAGACCAATGAGAATTTGATTCTACTAACCTGTGCTCTCAGATGCTAAGA
>LUCH01000266.1:192030-205296 GCA_013368495.1 Paragonimus heterotremus | reverse complement strand
TTCGCGTGTTCTCCATAACTGGCGGAGCAAATTGGCCTAACTCATAAGGTAGGACAAGTGGACGGAGCAGTTATAAGTGTCTAAGCATGGAGTATAGTTTGGCCTAACTCATAAGGTAGGACAAATGGACGGAGCAGTTATAAGTGTCTAAGCAATTAGTGTCGGTCAATGCCAATATTTCCTGCGAAAACCACACCGACGTACATCATTTTCGCATACAATACTAACTGCAACTTCAGTTTTCACGGTATATCACGTTTGTAGCTAAAAGAAAAGGCCAGCCTATAGGACCGAACACTGATTTGTTCGTCGAAACAAACATCGTGTTTTCTTGGATAACCAGACTGGCATATTCAGAATAGGATGTTTTTTTTAATTTCAGGACATGGAATTACATCATAGTTGGAAATTCATTTGCTTTCTCAACGCAGTTTTTAAATTTTATTAAATTGCTAATTAATTGTCAACTCATCAAAAAGGTACGCATTGTTGGCTTACGCAATTGGCATATTAAAACAAAAACCGTCACCGCGACCATTTTGTACCATTTTCCCTGCTGCAACTTGTCCGAATATTATAATAAGTCGGATAACTTTAAACCGCCATTATATCAGGGAATTCACAAGTACTTTCTATCTACAGATACTTTTCAGCCGGCTATTTAGGCGCGAAAACATTCTTTTCAAATTTTTCATGAAATATTTAAATGCATATTACGAGATAAATATATAGACTTTATCGGGTTTAATAGTTGCGTTGCAATGAGAAAAATCAGATACATCTGAAAGCTGTACATATTCGTACTTTTGTTGGGAAAACTGTGTTGCCATTTTTTCACCGGAAGCGTGGTGTCGGCCTTCCCAATCGGTTGTACCTCCTGAAAATGCTTCCATCGGAATTTTCATGGCGGAATACGTTTCCCCATATTGCTGAACCATTCAGTTGTGCGTGGTTTGGGAGGTGTAGTTGAATTTGTAACTTTCAACCACGTTGCGTTTGCAATGCATTGTTCACGAAATATCACAGTAATTCCTAGTTAAAGCTATGCTGCCACGGTCGTTGGTTAATTAATCACGTGAATTATATGTGCAGCCTGGTTCCACTAGAGCATTTCCGGTGGAAAAGGCTCTACGTTATCCCGTGGTTGTTTCTACCCACGTTATGGTGTAAACTTTGATAACACGTCTCACTCTATCATTAACAACGTGCGTATTGTTTTGTTTACTGCTTACTGACTACGCTTGAGTGCGGCTTGCCATGTGTATGCTAGCCAGTACTCACTTTCCTAAGTGATAATGACCCACTTTGGTGCTCGTTAGTTGTCCGACGAAAACTTTGATTCCCACTTCTAACATTCCAGCTGCAACCCTTCGATCTTCGTATAATGTACACTTATGATTCCGATGAATGTTGGTCTATGTTTTCGTCGGCCAAAGAACTCACCGACGACTGCCAGTATGTTACCTCCTTTTTGGCCAGAACTGAAGGAGGTTATTACAACTTATCCCCAACCGTCTAAATACACGTTCATTCTGACTGCTCCCGTATTCTCCTTACCAACGTCGATCACATGTTAAGTCAACTGGACGGGGCAGGTAATTATGTGAACGCATACTACATTCATAGGCATTAAACATAGATTAGGCGGACTGAACGGAATAGCGAATAAGGTCAACACACGGGACATAACCATGCGGTGCTCATGGATTAATTGAACTGGACGTAGCAGCTACTAGTGGGAACGCGTACTGTATACAAAGGCTTTGAGCTTAGATTAAGCTACCTTACGAGTTACGCTAATCTGTGCTTAATGCTTAGACACGTACTACTGCTCCGTCTATTTGTCCAACCTTACGAGTTGAACTAAGCACGTAGGTGATTAAGTGAAGTCATTGGGGACGAAAACATGGGGGTAGAATCCTGAATTATGCATTTGATAACTGTAGATAAATCCACAAGCATCCTCCGTTTTTTTCCAGCACATAATCAAGCCTCCGGTTTTCATCTGTTATGTATGTCCTTCCAGATGACTGAAACCGTGTATCACATGAAGTTTTCATCATCATGTCGTCCATCGCATCTGTTATCTGCAAGAAACCTGTGTATTAATACATGAAGGAGCTTACCTTCTTCAATTACATCAAAAGGATAATCGGTCCAGGTGATGTTAGACCGCAATTTCTTCGGCACGTGTGTAACCGGTACACTTTCAACGGACTGGTCTAAGTCGACATCCGTTGTGGGTGATGTGCTAAACTTGCTTCCCATAATCGCCAGGAAAGTGCGAATAACGGCTGAAGTAGAGGGAACCGACAAACATAGGGATTCAAAACGTGCACTTGCCAGGCGACTGGGGTTGAAACTGCTTGCCAGAGAATGGATCCTCTTTTATGTCTGCCATTTGGATATATTTGGAGTGAAAAATCAGCTGATCGTCATCACAGCAAAAGCTATCAATCTGTAAGGAATCACCGCGGTGTCCATATGGCAATCTTGTTTTGAGCTTATTCACCCACCTCAGTTGCATACCGCTTGCAGCTGGGCCCATGGGGAAGTCGTAAAAAGACAAATCAGTCTATGCTCGTTCCACTGTCTCACTGGCGAAAGCACTGGTTCCGTTGGAGTAAGTCACCGCCGTGCGGCTGCTGCAATCATGCAGTTTTTCAAGTACGTGATGCAGGACTTCATAGTGAAGGGTAAAGTTGGCTGCAGGAAACGGCCGAAGCTGCGGGCCTGACAATCGTCAACTTAATAATTTGTACTCTGCCAGCCACCGCTCGCGGATGGGAACGTAGCATCTGTACACGGAAATGAAAACTATAAAAGACTTTAACATAGGGGTAGAAATGTCTCCGAAACACCGGCAGTATGTGTATGCATGGCAGTCACACTGTGTCCTCTACGTTATCCACGTCACCATCTTGTTGCACACGAAGTTGCAATGTTTAAGGTGATTACTGGGGAACCGCTTACCTTCCACTCAGGTATTGTTTCAAAAAGGGGTCGTAGAGTCCATCCCTTCAGATGATGCTGGGCAAGTTGACCTGCGAATGTGGTCATTCTGTGAGGAATGTTCTTCGCGTACCATTCAACATCTACAACCTCACGATGGTCGAACCATAGCTTGCTTGTATTTTGTACTCTCGCAGCAGTCACTCACTGTGACCGCATAATCTCTGAATGGCGACTGCTAAGGTGCGTCCTCTTCTTCAACCGTCCGTTTGCGTTCTTCAGCCTATTATTCGTCAAATGGCCAAAGTGGGCAACATCGCTGTGCGCATGGATGGCGCACTTCGACTTGATGTGCAGCCAATTACACAACAAATAATTCAGAAACTTTTCATCCGTTCGGCTGATGATTCACAAGTCACGTTTGAACCTACGGTAAACAGTGTAACTAATTACTCCTCACTGACTGCCGTAACCATTCGGTGGAGGTGAAAACAGCTGCGATGAAAGGTTGTCTTTTAACAAATATGATGGGCGAATTTTGCCGACCTACATGCTGACGTACGGCATCATGCACACGGAAACAACATGGGCTGCCCTCATTTACGCAGCCATCTTATTCATAACAAACGTTTTCACCGCAATCTGCTCGCCCATCACTTCCGAAGAATTTTTGAAGTCTACGTAATTAAGCATACTTCTCGCTACGACCGTATCCGTACATCACGGGTCGGCCGTGTTCCATGCCGTCGGTCACTAGGAACATATAACTTCCTGTTTACCCCGTGGGTGACCTCAACATTCACAACATGCGAGAAACGTCGGAAAAGTTCGACCTGCGTTCGCTGGGCAAGGTGGATGCGCATATATCTGTTGCTGTTATCCCGCATAGTGCGCACCATACTTATCGCAATAACCACCGACAGCACTTCATCGTAGGATGGAAATCATATAGCGGGCGATTGGGAGGGTGGTTGTGCTCCAACTCGAGAGAGCTCACAACCAGACAGGCATCTCGTCGGACCAAATGAAGTAGTGGTTTGCAACATGTGTCTCGAAAACTGATTTGTAAAGACCAACGACGGGTGACCCACTATACCTCTGCATACGCTCCTACGCCTTTTGTACTTCGTACAACAATAATAAATCTGCACGGTATTCTTGAAATCATATCACCTTATCTTGTCGTACTTTAAGCAGTTTTCGATCTACGACTCGTCTCACGAACGTAAGTAACGATCACCTCGTCCACGTACCTTTGAAGACACTCTTAAAACCGTGAGAGAGTGCGACATTCGCGATCTTCAAACATTGCCTTGAAAGTCGCAATATAATCCATCTCCCACTGATAAAAAATAAACAACTAAAAATAAAATAACAAACACATAACAATCATGAAAAAAATTAATTAAAAACAGCCCCAGAATCCTCGTGTCAACATTGCCACACGCAATCAACAACAACCACAGCAGCTATAACGATTTTCGAAAAACATTTACGATGAGGCGGTTTTAAATTGATGGTCAGTTAGAACGAAGGTTATGAGTCCAAGACGTAGATTTCGACGGCCTCAATTTCTACACCAGATACCAAGCTATGAAAACGATTTTTTCCGGGAAAATAATTTTTCGAAACACGACAGCTCAGAAACTCACGGTCCAAGGCTAGCTTTCATGCCTGGAGAGTGTTCAGCTTGCGAATGGATATTCGGTCAAATTTACTGAAATCCATTGTAAGGAACGAGTGGCTACTCCCTAACCGCAATCAGCGTCAAAGAAACAGGTTTCCGTCAACCTACCCAACACAGTTGACCAAAACATTACTAACGTAAGTCTGAGGTTGAAATCGGCAATTGATTGCACATATTCCGCAGCGGAATTGCGCTCGTCACTTTTTAGTCGCATGACAAGTCTCCAGTGCCCAGATCCTTCCCAGTTCTTTCCCGGAGAACTCTGCCTCTCATGTTATCCACCAGTTCACTTGCAGTTGCGGTGACTCATACATTGGCAGAACGGACCGAAA
Organism: Paragonimus heterotremus; assembly: GCA_013368495.1. Lineage (NCBI taxonomy): Eukaryota > Metazoa > Platyhelminthes > Trematoda > Plagiorchiida > Troglotrematidae > Paragonimus > Paragonimus heterotremus. The sequence continues at coordinate 200,325 of LUCH01000266.1, read as the reverse complement.
CTTACGACAAAGGAAGGCGGAGCACATCCCCAGTTGGCTGGCGCAAACAATGGCTGAACGTGGGTCAGTATGCCAACACTCGAGCAGAAATCCGGCTTCCCCAATCGCGAAACACTTAATCGCAACAGATCATGGGGTTGGCCCCGTCACTTCTTTCATGGTTCTATTAAGCAATCGCAACCCTAAGTTGTTGCCGTTCTGTGAGTCGTTCTTGATCAGGCGTCACTCACCGGCCATGTGTTGGCAAAAGTTGCCTGCGCAAACGATTGCGTTATCGTGGCAGCAAACCCTGATTGCTTCCATGTCATGTTTGTTCATTTCATTGTTTTGTCGCTAATCGCTTAACCCACATAACCGAGTGTTTTATGCAATCGACTATTGATAATAAACGAAATGCTTGCATCTCGCAGTGTATAACTCCTTGCCACCTTGATGGAAAGAAGCGTAGTTAGGTATCGGTGAAGGGTGACACAGAATATATGTACAAACAAAACGTTCCAAAATGGAGCAAACATTGTCCGAATTACGCCGTTTTTCAGCGTTTAACCCCAGCTGTCTGAGTGCATAATCTTCGAAAACCGTTAAATGCGTGTGCGTGCGCCTTCTTTATTCGATCACATGTCGCATGAATTAAAGTAAAACTAAGGCAACGCCCGGCATCATTTAGGGAAAACATCAAGTGACCGATCAACCGCTTGGTTATACCTAAGCAAACCAGACGCACATGGTCATGCCAGAAGCTCTTAATCAAGGGGGAGAATAAGGAATGGGGAATTACCAGAGTGATAATGCACGCCACTCTGGGAACGAAACCTCCCATCGGTTCCGTTTGGTCAATCACCTCTACGGAAGGTTACCCTGCGTGCTACGGACAAACCACGCTGACTGCAATGGTCACGATCAGAATATTCAGCATGCACTTGTGAACTGAAGAATGATCTAGGCGTCTGGCTGTCGCCTGACTTATCTTTTGTTCATCACTACGAGATGACTCTTAGGATGATTCAGCGCACTTTCTCTCGCATAGACAATAAAGCGTTCTTAACGCTTTACGTGGTTTAAATAAGGCCGCTCCGTCAGTCTGCTAATCAGCCCGTTCACACTGGCCTGGAGAAAGACGTCTTAGCTATTGAGCGTGTCCAGCGCGTGGCTGCCAAACGAGTCATAGGCCCGAGAAACGTCGAACACGAGACTCGGCTTGAAATTCTTGATCTATACCCACTTGAATTTCGACAGCTCTGCGGTGATTTAATTTTTACGCGCTTACTCTTAAGAGTGGGTCTCGATGATCAGCTCTTCACTGTAGCGGATGATGATGGTGGGCGAGGACAAAACGTGAAACTCCAAGCCTCATCCTCGGACCTTTCTTAGGTAGCAGTTTTTTCCATACAGGCTTGTTAATTTCTGGATCAGTCTTCCAGTTAATGTCGTCAGTAGCGCTTCTGGCGACCGCTTTAAAACATAACTTGATACGTATTTTCCAAAACTCCTGTTATGCGAGTAATTTTAGTTTGTTTTCATGATATTTACTGCTATCCGCAAGAGCGGTGCTACACCAAATTCCGATTACTGCCATTCATATTAGCAGGCGTCCGCTTGACACTGAACAAGAAAAATCGACTGAATCCGGGACCCCCGGGCCTTTACCTCAAACCTGTTTATCAACCGCTGAATTTAGAGTGGTCAAGACGAGTTGCGGAATAGACTAGGTGAATGAGAGCGTAAATCACTAGACTATCGGTGATGACGGAATGAACGAATGAGATAAAACAGTTGCAAAGTTCCAGCAAGTTATGATAATCAAAAGGGTTTGACTCACAGGAAAGTGTTCACAAGTGTTCTGGATGACCGCCACAATTTTCCAAATTACCAGTATCCTGAACTGGGTAATATCACAGCGTTGTCGTACTGCTTAAGTGCAATCCGAGATGCGAGTATTTTCGTGGTGCAACGGAGCTGAAAAATTGGATGATAGATCTGTGTAGTATCGTCAAACGACTGCGCGACGAAGAGAAGACCAGACCGACGTGCACAGAAGTTGTAGTGTATTACAAGATCACCTTCACCACTTTAAACAACATGCGAAGGGATACAAAAAGTTGTTGTACAGAAATGAAATATTTGCAAGCAAAAATAAAGAAGTCTGTACAAATTCACACTGCCGGACGAAACAACTAGCCGAAGTATCACAAATAATGTAAAACTAACCTCAAAGAAGCTTTCTGTGCTTCTTAGAATAGTCCACCCTTCACGGTAAAGTACGTGTTTCCCATTAATGCATTGCTGCATGTACGCCTAAACATTCGTCGGCTTAAGTGGCCTCCTGTTAACACCAAACACGAATGAAGATGACAAAAAATGTTTGGAAACTCTGTAGAGGATTGACCACGACTGCGTATGAAAGCGATCGTACACTCGCATACGGCCAATGTACATCTGTTGTGACAACTCCTTGCAAACTGTTTCCGGATGATGGCATAGGACAAAGCATAACCCGTGGTCCAAGCCAAAGTGAACCTGAACTCCATCCCTTACGACCACTTCAATACAATTTCTCGGAATGCCCATCATTGTTCGAGGGTCCTGTTACGGATGCGTCCCCGTTGTTGCAGATAATTGATGTGCTTTTGTCTTAACGCCTGCTTATTGGTCCTACCAGCCGTTTGTGGTCTGGTTAAAATGGATCAATAGGTCTCTGCTTTCTGATTCGCTGTTTGTCAGACTGGTCATGCTTTTGGGTAACATGACACATTCGTTTTGGTCACCCACTAAGTGGCAGAAATTCAGTGTACGCTCTCGAGTCTCGTGTTCTGATCCCGCACGGTTGGACGGGTTATAACAGGCCCATCGGTAATTCAGGATAGTAATATCTAGTAGAATTCAATACCATTCGCTGGTATTCCTTTGGTATTTCCTCGTAAGAAGCCGCCAACGATGTTCCGCATTACTGTACGTCATTGGGGGGTACCAAAGGAACACAATGGTCCAACAGAGAAATTGTGTAGCAATGCTTCCCAAGCCAACTTTAAATTGTTCATTTTCCGTTGCCGCATGAGGTAGTTTGGTGGTGTGCAAAGCGAACGCACTGGCAATGTTTGATTCTACTTTTAATAGTAGTGGCTCTTCACGAGTACCAAGCTCACGTTTTAGAACGAATTCGAAGAATGATTTATCAAACAGGGAGGTGCGGCAGGAAGCTCAACCAAATAAGGGCAACCGTTCTTGAGATCCCACCTTGACGCCTGTCTATATCCGAAACACTTATTCGGCCGCATGAACCCCTTGCACTTTCGGTAAATATTTGACACCGGACAGCGATCTTTTATTTTTTGTTGAACATAAACATTGGTGGTCAATAATGTGGAGACACCAAAAAACAGATCACGGAAATCTATCAGCATTCAAAATCAAACCATACTAAGTGTAATCATTTATGTGAAAATGGTGAGTTGAAACACAGCAAACATATCAGAAATATTAACATTTACGCGTGAACAACAGACGTAGAGAAATTGCAAGAAATATACAACATTGGATAATGTTATGTATCTTTTGTGTGAAAACCATTTATGTACAAAGCCCCATTTTGCCCCCGAATAGCCCCATTTTTAATGGAGCTGTGTGATGTTTGGGGCAACCGTGGTAGTAACGAGCGGCCGTGCATACCGAATATAACTAAAATAGTACCATTGACTTCCCTAGCTTTCTGCGGATAATCGTTTGCAGCTTTATAAAAAGCTTAGTCCTCGTAATTCAACAACGGTTCAATGATCGCGAGTATAAACACGTTTTCCCGCTTCATTATTCGGCTTTTTAAAAAGCATATTTGTACGTCTGTGACATCCATTTTCATTATATTTCACCAATACTTCTCGGAAATAATGTAAAATGCAATTTTTCGTTATTTTTCCGTTCATTCTTATGCTACTGAACTACGGCACATTCCTTGCGCACGTTTTGGGAAGAGTAAAACAGATAGATTTTCCAGCAACAGAATTCAGCTATTTCAAGAACTCAAACACGCCACGAAGTTATAACAACTTCAGTGACCTGAACAACGTTCTTGCTTTAAAGATTATTAGGATATTCACGGTCTATCAATTACACGCATTGGCACCGTTCCTACAGCAGTTGGCTGTGTGAAAGGGATGTTTAGCGTAGCAGCCAACTTTACAGTTTCATAAGCATTAGCTGAATGGGATATGCAGTCTGGCTTGCGAGATGTAAGTTTAATCCCCCTGAAGTTTCTTTAGAACAGCATACGTCGTGGTATATACCTCAGAAATTCCTTCAGAACTTTTGACACTTTGGCCACGGAGCAGTTTGGTACACCATTGATAAACACACTGTTGTGGAAGTCGGCCAGAGCTTCGGAGGCTTCACCTTCTCAGCTGATAAGTCATTGTGGGCCAAGTATCTGGGGAACACAGGCCTTTGCCTTATAGGCGTTTGAGACAAAATTATACAAGCTTTTAGGATCATTGAAGAAGTGCTGAGTTAAGCGTCACTGGAAGTTCAGTCTGTCTTCCCAGACTAGTTTTCCATATTGGTTTCGAGCTCATGAGTAGAGATGATCCTCTACATCCTCTGACTTGCTAGATCTTTAGCGCGGATTACCTTTAACGTTCGAGACAGCAATTGCTGTCGCTTTTTCTGGTGGGTTGCGGAGTAGAATGCTGTTGAACGATCTATGGCTCCGTGAATGGTGTCAATAGAGATTCTTCAACAGACAACGATGAGTTGAATTGATCCCATAATCCATCAGCTGGGTGTGTATCAGGTGCATCCACCCTAATGGTTCAAAACCTTATTTTCAAAACGTTTGCTCTGGGCGTAAGGTCTGTTTTACAGACGGTGTCGGAAGCGGGGCATTCACAAATAAGCTGTCTATCATTACTTCCCCATTAGTGGAAACTTAATGTTGACTGGAAGATTCGTGGTCCTCGCACCTCCTGTGCAATCAGTTACATGTTCCGTAATGGCCGGCAGCCGCAGCTTCAACTATAAATGCTGCAGGCATTATATCAACGGAGCATTTGTACGAATAGGAATGGAGGTCGAGTGGTGGCGGGTTGAAGTCACCCATCGTTAAGACATGTGAGCATCCTAAGGAGGGGATATAACTGGGTCCTGGCGGGATTGCCTCATCACGGTCAGAGCTAGAGCAGAGAGGCCAATATATAACGCTAACTGAAACTCTGTCAGAGTTGGGTGGTGCAGTGGGGCACCAGACCCATTCAAGAGTGGCAGTGGGCGTTGAGTGAGACAGGGGAGTAGCCCGGATGGACGTACGGACACACAGAGCAACACGGACGACTTTACAGGTTATTCAATTATTCCGAACATGCCTGCTATATCAAGCTCAGGATCAATATGTTTTGGTGAAAACCATAAGTCACTAAGTCGAACAGTGAAGAAATCATTCACGCGGCAAATTACACGGAGTTCACCTAGTTTACTGATCAGAGTTGACACAAGCACATTTGAAAAAAATTATTCTGAATGAGTACCGGTTGCTGGGGTCAGTAATGAACTGTATTTCTGTGAGGTAGCTGAATGTTGATTTTTTAAGGTCTGTTGCATCGTTTAGAGATTTTTGTGCTTTGGTTGATTGGTCTTCAAGGGTGGCCCCATGTATCATCATTTTCTTTAAAAGTAAACACTATTAACCACTTTTATTCTTTCACCAGATACTTCAATTGTTTCCCTTACACCCATTTAGTCAAAGCCGTGCGAATTTCCGTGTGTCAAAATAAGACATTCTTCTTCCATATTTTTTCTTGAGTGGCTTATAATTCTTATCATTTCCCGATGCGTAAACAACCACTTTGATACTACCCTACCAATGATCATTCGGTCGAATGACCGTAATTCCGTTTCATGGTCCCCCTCACTAGTGTATCATCCCTTGTTGTCGAATTTGCTGCAAGGGCACACAGTTCATCGAACCTTTGAGAATTTTACACATATGAGGAGAAATACTTAATTTTCACGTATTGTAGAATCTGTCAGGATTCACGGCTACACGTAGTCTATCGGGGCGGTCGTAAACCCCTTGACTCAGGGCAGAACAAGACGGAATGTTGAAGGTTTACTCAGATAAACTGGTTCTGTACATGATTAAGCAACGGTTAGCAAATTATACGACTTACAACCAAGTGAACTCTGTGAACGGAATTTAACCGTCAGCAAATATCAACCAATAACACGGTAGCGTAAACAGTTCAATGTGGCGGCACAAAACAAACAAACAGCGAGTTCAAAGGGGAATTTCATAGTGTCAGAGCAGGGTTAGTTGCGTGTAATAATGTAGGAAACGTTCGGCCAGTAATTACTGTAATCAATACAGGAGTATATATGTGTAAGACCTACAGTACGATAGCTTGACCAGTGGGGTATGGGTATGGGGATCAGTTGAGATTGGCACTGTGCACTCGGCCCACAACGGTCGGTTAGTCCAGCGGTGGGGTCGCTGCGTGGGGTGTGACGGGTCCGTGGTTCGATCCTCCAGCCGACGTTTTGTCATCCAACTATCAGTTTCGGTTGGAGTGATCCGAACACAACTTCTGTAGATTCTGGCCAGCATCTACATTCCCCGGGTCCGCCCAACGGAAATAACAAAAAAACATGCAGTACAGATTAGCGAAACACAGAATGGTAATAGACGATTTACTTTAGATGTGAACGCTCCAGTCTGGAAGTTAGTTCCCACTCGTATCTTCTAGCAAACATAGCTGTCGAACATCTCGTCTCTGTCTGCTATTCTTTGTTCTGACTAAGACTCCTCTCACCGCTCCGTCTTTGCCAACAGCCGACTGGTCCACTATCCCCATGTTCCACTGTTCTCTTGGCATTGACTCGTCGGTCACCAGCACCAGGGTTCCAGCAGCAGGATCTCGAACTTGCGTTGTCCACTTCTGCTGTCTCTGTAAATCAGGAATTTATTCCTTGATCCATCGCGACCAGACAACCTCAGCCAGATGTTGTGCCTGTCTCCATCCCCCTGTCAACTTTGAGCCCGTCGTGGCGAGCACACTGCCTGATGGAATAGGCCTCAGTATCAGTAGATAGTGATGGCGCCTGAGATAGGAGGGAGTTACATGACCGCAAATTCAGTGTAACCGTGTAACTTTCTGTGGCAACGTGCTCCATGAACAGGGCAGTGGGAAGCTGTGGAACCAACTGACAGACCATGCAACTTGAATTTTCCACAGAAATTCGGGGCCGTTGAGCCAGTCTGTTGTTCTCTGATCTTTCTGGTGCACACCTCGAGTTGCTAAGTCCGCATTATTACGTTTGGTGTCCACGTACCGCCAGTCGTCCGGGTTAGATAGGTCGTGTATAGATGACAATCGGTTGACGACAAACGTTGCAAACCATCTTTGACATAGTTGGTTAGCTTGGCAACAGTGACAGCCGCTTTCAGCTCCATCCGAGGTATACTCACAGCATGACGGGAGCTACTGTACACCTTCCAAGTACCAGGGGGCAGTGGATAGATCCGTCCTTATCCACTAGTCTGGCGTACATAGCGGCTTTCTGTGGCATCTTTTCACGTATAAGACGGGTTTTCGAGCTGTTTAGCACGTGACCGGCCAGTTCTCTGTTGTTTGACGAATTCAGCTGGCTATTCCCCAAAGGTAAAGCTGTTTGGTTGTGACTGTCAGCAAAAGTCAAGGACCCTTTTCTATACTCAAGGGCAGTGCGGTCTTCAACAGACGTAACACGCTGAGTGCACTGGATTTCACTGAATTCAGAGTTAAGCATCTCTAGTTGAGGCGACCCTAATGTAATACCAGACAAGTGGTATACTGAGGTTTCTACCGTGCCTGTACGACCTTCTGTCTGTGTTGGCCCTAACGGCATCCAGCTCAGAGGTCCACGTACAGCGTACGGGTCTTTAGCTTGGCCAAACCTCTTATCCAGGACCCAGTGAGCCATCGGCACATCACATCCAATCAGCACGGAGACCGTGGCTTCTGGAATCACAGGTAACGACATATCACTTAAATGGGGCCAGGTTTGCAGTTGTCCACTGGTGGGTACAAAACGGGACAAGTTAGGTAGAGATTGCACAGACCATGCTCGATTAACCGTAAGGCTTTCATTTGTACCCAAGCCTTCTATATCAAAGGATACAACACTGACCTGGACTTTAGTATCATCGGGCAGTGTCTTCAAGGTAATTTCATTGGGCTGACCCTTGATACCTACCCTTTCAAGCAGGGTACTCTCTACCAAGGTGGCATCCGATCCATTGTCGATGAAGGCATAGGTCGTCACCGTACCTAAAGG